>ARYC01008642.1:0-14899 GCA_000711775.1 Oxytricha trifallax
TATTCTTCTTAGGAATGAGGGCTAATGAGAGGTAAGCAAAAATACAATTGGCAAGGAATCATTATTATACTTACGGGCAGATAAACATATATTGAATTTGAATTTAAGTTAATATTGTAAACTTATTACTATTAAAAATAAGGTAAGTCAGACGGCTATTTTAAAGATGTTACTGGGTAGATGTCACAACCCATTATAGTCTCCGTTATCCGTTAGTCAACTTTTGATAATTATAAGTATGATTGTGCATCACTTTGTTTAAGTAGAGAATTTATGAAGGAAATCACAGACAAGCAAGTGATAGGTACCTAGTTATAATTTTGAATTCAGATTTTATATAATTAACTATATATAATTTATACTTAGATCTCTTATATACTCATAAAAATCATTCTAACCCAACCACTTTCGTTTATCAAACCTAGTCACTCTCTTTATAACCCCTTAATATATATGAATCACTTATCACTATCTCCTTATAATATCCCTATCAAATATCCAGCAAGGAAGGTCTTGGAATTTGTGAGTTTGTTGGCATGTGCAACTTTAGATTTTCAACTTTCAGATCGGTAGGTCGGTATACCCAATTTCTGATCTGAGGACACTTTCCAGAGACCCTCCTCATTTCCCTCGGATGCACCATGAGGTCCAACCTTGGGTCTTAGATCTTTCCCTAACCACTCCTAATCGTCTAAAAATCCAAGCCTCATTACATAAACATCCAATAAGTGGGTTTTAAAGTTACGGAACCACGGATTTAGAGGGGTGGGTGGATTTATTTTAAATTCCAAGTTTGAAAGTGGCTATACTATCTCTAATGGATTATAGAATATGACTTATATGATTTTACAAAAATTATTTTCTAATCCTCTCCAAAATCCTTAACTCTAACCCCTATTATCGTTTGTAAACCAACCAAAATTTAAAAATGTTGCAAATACACTATAGAACGATGAAATAGAAGGAGGGAACTCGATTGGGGGTGGAAGTGGATATAACCCATCTTGAAATGTTTAGGTGCCCTTAACCGCCATTTTGACCTTAAAAATTAAAGAAAATGGCCTTATATTTTTCCATTGATCCTGCCTCAAAATATGTTCTTTAATAGTTCTAAGTTATCCAAATATGTTATAAGTGCTTGCAGGCTATATAACCACGCATTTGATTAGCTTGAAGGTGAAAGCATAAATAGGAGAGACAATATCCTAAATAAATTCAGCCTAAACAAGGCTATTTTTATTATTATAGTCTTAATGGAAAAAGTCTACCTCAACCCTATAGCCTGACCTCTATGCATTTGCTCGGTCAGGACCTTGGAAATTTCTTTGACTAGGGCTGGTATATATTTTAACTATTGAAATAAGGAACGAATAAACACGGGTAGAGTTAGAAGTTTGGATGGAAGAAAGTCTACCTTACAATTGGAAGAAGTCTACTTTTTCCTCTGGAAGAATTCCACTTTTTCAACTAGAAGAAGTCTACTTTTAGGACTGGAAGAAGTCCACTTTTGCTCTGGAAGAAGTCCACTTTTCAATTGGAAGAAGTCTACCTTTTGGAAGATTTCAACTTTATCAAATTATCTCTAAGATTGAAATAATCTGAGACTAAATATATAAACTATAGTTATCCAAGAAGCTCCTCACTTAAACTATAATACAATTAATAGCAGGAGTATTGCAAAAATTTTAATGAGAGGGAAGGTTCTGTAACTCAGTATATTTTTCTTAGAATATAGTATATATGGATTATGTATAATGTAACAAACATCACTTTCAGTTTGCCTTATTTCAACTAAGAATTCCAAGATTGCCAACACTAGTTTTAAAAAATTGCAATTCTCTTTTTTCTAAGAATAACAACCTACCTAGCCTTGCTTAAAAGCTATGAACTCAGCTTAGAACTCTTCAATCAACTTGGTAGAAAGTCTTCAAACTTTGGAAGTTAAAGCTACCAAACTTCATAGTTGAATCTTTCGACCAGCAATACTATTAAGCTCTATACAAACTTTAGTTGCTTTACTATTATCATAAAACGAATGAGCTTAAAGAGTCCTTACTAACTTCTTACAACTTAGTACAAGTAGAGAGCTTTGATAAAAAAGTTGGCTTTAAAAATCTTTTGAATGAAAAATTTTCTTTGAGGCTTACTCAATAAGTTGAAGAAAAAATTTGAAATAAATGGAAGATAACTGGAAGACAACTTGTAAAGTCTTGATGTGATGTTTGTTACATAGATTAAAGTCTTATACTTTTCTAAGATTTTTCACTTAGCTTTGAGATGAATAATTGATATTGAGTAGACTCAATACTACCAATCATTCAGTAAAGTTATTTCTATACTTACAAACAATAATTCCTCTATAAGATTGTAGACCTTGAATCTAAGCCAAGATAATTTTTACCTTAGTCTTTATGAGAATTAGAAAGATAATGACAGTGTAGTTAGCAGCAAGGGGCAGTATCATTAAAGGTCATTGGTATATAGGTTGAACCAATACCTAGGAGGATTTTTACTTTTATTCTAAGTCAACACCAGCATTTTCCCTTGATAATTATTCAGCTAAATCTAAACTTACAAGGAAATCTTCTTAGTAGCCAAGGTTTCTTAGGAGTCTAAGGTGGTTGATCTGAAAAAAATTTTATCTCTGTATTCAATCTTCACTCTGGCTCTACTTATATGCAATATCCAGCTAGGGTTCTAAAAAAACAAAACTATCTTGGTAAAATCAAAGTGTCAAAATTTTGCTTGTTTTTAATCTCACTGCCTTTAATTCTCTATATAATCCTTAATTAAAGCTTAATTAAATCTCAAATTATCTCAAATTTCTAAGACCTTAAATCCACCCTCTATTTTGAGGAAATGAAAAATTCATTCTGTTCCTATCACCTTCCCAATTCTTAAATAAGTTTCTGAGATATCTAAGTATACTCTTTTATAGCTTTAAAATCAAGGGATATGCTTTAACGAAACCTATGATAGAATTAGTAGTGATTTTGCGAATCTTGATTTTACCCCTCAAATTCATATGAATTACACGACCAATCCGAATGAATTTAATTCCTAAGAAATCACGGTAAATTTGGAAAAGTTCCACTTAACCTCTGTCAATCATCACAGTTCTCTCATCACTTGATCTCAAGCATCTAAGCTTAAACTTTGAAGTACCTGAGAGTTGCTGGGAGGCTTGAGTAGGAGCAGGGATCGTTTAATTCTATTTTCTAACTGTTTAAGATTTGGTTTGATTTCAGGCATTTTTATTTTATCAGTTAAAGTATTAAAGTTTAAATTTTAACCTACTCAAACAACTATGGAGATATAATTGTATATACTCTAAGGCTCTATATATAGTAAGCTCAGTTGTTGATTGATCTCACTTATTAATAGTAAGGAATGTAATGTAGGGAGATGGTTAGGGTTAGGTGGAAATTCTAAATGAAACTTTACTCTAACTTTTGTGATTGCATTGTATAAATATTAGTTTATATGATCTAATTATTACTTATAGCTTAGCTATAAGACTCTGTACTTTATCTAATATCATTACAGGTAACGTTGCCATACTTCCTTTAGAATGCAAACTGTGTCATAGGTGCATAAATATAATGAAGGGAACCTAATAAGGTTGGGTAAAGCGAAGAAGATAACTCTTCAAAAAAGTAGTCGTTAGACTGCTGGAATTGTGTCCATTCTGGAATATGTGTCCAATTTGGAATAGGTGTCCAATTTGGAATTGGTGTCCATGTAACAAACATCACTTCTAAATAATTAGTCTTAATCATAACTGAAAATACATCAGTCCTTTTTTATTTATCGTGGTCGCTCAGGCTTGCCAGATAGACTTTAGTACTACTAAGTTATAGGTCATTCAGAACTTAAATGCGAAGGCAATAAGAACATTGAATCGAAGCATCGTCAGGGATATCAGAAAGTGAGAAGCCCTCTTTGCTAGTCTCTCTGGTCTCTTCCTTTTCTTCCTCTAACATAACAGTTTCTTTATCGTTCTCACCTGTGTGCTTTGAGAAGATAGCTATAGAGTTAGTTAAGAGAGAAGCAGCTCCTCTTTATATCAGGGTGTCTAATTGATTTAATCTTTAAGTGAGTTACATTAACAAGGAACAGGCAATAATCTAAGTGAAGATATTGTAGTCTCCAACCCTGGAAAGCTGTAACCTAGTTGAGGATGAATTTCCTTGACTGTTTAAAGGATTGAAATAAATTTTGAAGTTTTATCTAAGTGTAACAAACATCACTTTCACACTAACCAAAATTCGCTCTGAGTTTCCAGTTGGATTAGCAACTCCCATATTGATAATTTGAGTAAGTATGGAAGGAGAATTTTGTTAGAGCACACTTCATGTGACAAGCTGTTGAACTGGGATTTACTCATCTAGTAAACATAGTATTCCTTCATCCCAAGGTTGACTGTAACCTTAAGTTCTCCATCTACAGTCACAATGAACTCTTCCATATAGGTCTCATTTAAAAGGTTGTATTTATCCTTCTCAGACCAATCACTGTTCCTGATCATTAAATGGTAAAACTGGATGAGATTCAAGAACTTCACGAGCTTCTTAATTTTGTCCTGGTCTCTACTTTTAAATCTCAGGAAGGAAACAACACTTGGCTATTAATCAACCTTTGCAAATGGTAAATCCTAGAAGTCAAAGTTGCCATTCTTGATTTCATCCATTGGCTTGGACTCTGAGAAAACCAGGCAGCAGAGCATATCTGCTTACAGCTTTTTCATTTGGATTTGTAAATATAAAAATTATAATCTGGAATTTGAGATTAGTTTAAGTGGGGATTATAGATACCTCTACTGAATTGCCTACCTTGAAATAGCTGCAGTTATCTCTATACTTTATATTCAGAACAGGAATGCCTAGTAGTGTAACAACTGTAAATAAAGTAAGGAAGATTCCCTGAAATTCCCTACTCATCTTCTTATGACTGTAACAAAAATCACTCTGAGATTTATGACCCTGAGGCTCTGTATGAGAAAGATTATGAAGTTTTTTAAGAGGCCTATAGGATTAATGATACAAGTAATACAGATGCCCTAACTAACTCAAACCATTAATCAAACAATTCCTTTGAACTAGGGTGCAACCCTAACCAAGAGATAAACTCCAGGAAGAGCTGCTTGAGGTTTTCGCAGTGAGAAGTTGTAATAATAAATCGTGCTGCTACTAGTCTCAAATAAGAGAAAAAGTAAGAGTAATAAAGCCAAGCTGACTCACCTCACCAGTTCACCTGGCAAAGCAAAGCAAATCAACAAAACTACTGCTCCTTCAACTCTGACTTTAATTTCTTGAACACGTACCTATAGGGAGTTAACAAAAATAAAAAGCCCAACTGGGAAAAAGGTTTCAAGTTAAGCTTAACTTAACCTAACTTAAGCTTAAAGTACTGTAGTACTCCACTTAAAGCTTAAAGCACTGTAGTACTTTACTTAAAAAGTCAAACTGAAAAACCAATAACTAACTGTAAAGCCTGCCTTACTTTACTACTAGAATACTGCCTGAGCCGATTTACGCTTGAGGCCTTTACACCTCTCTACAGTCAGGGTGAGTACCCAGAGAAATTTACTTGAGAAAGTACTACAAGTTCACTAAATAGTAAAGTAAAAGAAACTTTCGAAATCTAAGTTTAGCAAAGTAACTAAATTAAAACCCCAGGATTATCTTAAGGTGGTGATCAAGCGATCTCAAATTAAATCGCTCTACATCTTAGGTTCTACCAGTTTGAATATTCAAACGGCTGGTCCTCGGAAACGAGGTTAAATTCGATTATTTTTTATAATGAATTTACGACTGAACTAATTGCCCGACAACGGTTGTCGAAACGTGAGGAGACATCTGAGGGCCTAAACAAAGCTTAGGGTATTCTTGAGGCAAAGTAAACTTCCAAGTCATAGTACAAACGCTAGTTAGTCGTCAATAAAATCTTAAAACTGTTCGTTGCTTTTTTTTAAACGTTCAGATCTTTAAAAATTAATCAATTTAACTTGCCGTATCCTGGTGGTGAAACGTGAGTGAGACATCAGGGGGCCTAAACAAAGCTTAGGGTGTACTCGAATCAAAGTAACTTGGAGAGCCAGAGATCGCAGTTGCATAGTAGATTGATTAAAACTTAAACTGATCATTTGTTTCCTCTGTAATGATTAGACTTAGCTCCTTAATTTTAATTAACAAAATCAAAATCCACCAGTTTAAAATTATCAGAATCAAAAATGTCAAGTAACTAAAATCTAGGAAGGCCTTCTACAGTAGTAAGTTCTAAATCAAAATCAATTGAAAGTAAGTGCTTAAGTTTTAAATCAATAATGTTTCTTAAAATTAAATCAAGGGTTCTGTTACTAATGTACTTGGGTTCTTTGTTAATGTTTCTTGGGTTCTGTTATTTTGTTACTTGGGTTCTCTTTTGCTAAAAACGATTAAACTACTTTTAAAAATCACTGTTACTTGTTGCTTAAATTGATCTTAAAGCCTGGCCAGGCAAGCTTAAGCTAAAGCTTTTTAAAATTTGAAAAAATCTCCTAAAAGGGTTCTTGGAGTTCTTATTTAAACTGTTACTTTGTTCTGTAAATTTAATTTGATAATCCCACTGGGTTTCAGCTTGCTTATTAAATTTGGTTCTAAATTTTTACTTGTTTCTTACTGTTACTTTGAGGGTTCTTACTTGTTACTGTTTAAAATTTTGAATGATTTAATTAAACCCTGAATGTTTTGTATTAAAAATTTGAATAGTGGCCACTATCCCCCAGCTTAATGTTTCTTTAACTCTAGCTTTAATTTTACCAACTGAAAAATAGCAACACTTTCGTGACTAGTACTAGGCTTTGAAGCTTTTTGATTTTTTTCCTTTTTAGATCTTGACTTTTATTTAGTGTAACAAACATCACTTGACTTTTAAACTTAAAACTTGATTTTAATTAAATAGCTGTTAGCTTTAAGATCTTAGTAAGCCTAGCAATCTTTGAACTGTTTTTTGAATTTTTACTTTTGAATTACAACCACTGGGCTAAAGCCAACCTTTAGGTCAATTAGGGATATAGGTAGGTAATATAAGCTGATAGCTGAATTTTCTGTGAAAATGCTAACAAACCAGAGAAACCTGAAATGCTGCCAAAATTTTCATTTTAGAACATCAAGTTTGAAAGTAGCCATGCTACTACTAATCAATGATTAGGTTTGAAATTTGAAAAAGTTTTGAAGACTGAGTGAGTACAGTTAGTTGACTTGATAGCAAGAACCAGTACTTGAGAGATAAACTGAGGGTAAGTTAGGGCAGTTGAAGAAAAGTGAGGGAAAATGGAGCGGAGCTCCTAACTTTGAAATTATTTGGGCCCTGATGTTTGTTACCAATTAATTCTGAATTTAAAGTAGTAACTAAAAGCAGGCTATTTATAGGGCAAGAATCCAATCAATTTAATAATATCTTAATTAAATTAGGATTTTTAAAACTGGCTGGAAATTGGTGGGAATTAAATATGATATGAGAAAGTTAATATTAGAAAGAGGTAGAGAGGGAGTGGAGAAATAGTATGAAACAAGATTTATATAACTTAATATTATGCAAAACATATTACTTTAAGAAAAGAAATACTTGTCGGGACCATACTTCTCAAGGCTTTAGGCCGCCTTCTCTGTTTTGAAGTAGATCGAAAAGTGTACTCTCTAATTTTAGGGTTTAAGAATTCCCTAACTATTCTTACCAGAGCCCACTGTACCATGCTGGCCCAGGTTTTTCTAGGTTGACGTAGTGCCTGAGTTGATTGTTGTAGTAGAGGTAGGGAATAGTGCAGGATCTTAGTTATTAAATTACTCATCTTCGCTACTTTCATCACCAGCATTGTCCTTGGATTTTTGAAGAAATTCTTTATCGAAAATGAAATGCCCCTCAGTAAAGTCACTTTTGACTTCCTACTTTGATTTGAGAGATTTTTCTTGTTGTTTCTAAGCTTTCTACACTTTTACCTAATCAGAGAAGGCTTATTAATTTGGGGTTTTTTTTAGATTTTTTTTTTTTTTTTTTATCGAATTTGTTTGTAGTGTCTGCTAAAGTAATTATTTGGATATTGTATCTTTATTCCTTGCATTTAGATTTCCAGCATGATGTTAGCTCTGAGCCTCTTACTATAGTTTAGAGTTAGGTAACAATTATAAAGTCTGATTCGATGCCATTTGCTATCACTTTTTCTTTTGCTTAGTTGACAACCCTTTCTTATTGTCCTTGATCTATTCTTTTGAGGACTGTTCTAGTTATCCATTGGCTGAAGTGGTTTGGGTCTTTAATTTTTAGGGGTCACTTATTGAGTCTATTACTCCTCCTCTCCATCATCACCTTCTCTGTTGTCCATATTATCGGATTTAGATTTAATCTATTCATCTTCAACTCCTCCTTAGTCTTCTTCACTCAAATCTTCATCGCTTTGATTAATGTCATTATTACTTGCTTGTTTTCCTAAGCAAGATGATTAAGTTGATTTATTAGTGAATCTACTATTCAGTACACCTTCCTCATCATCAAAATTTTCATCGAAACTGGAATCTTTAGCCTTATTACCAGACCCTTACCTATGTGTTTCTTACAAACTACTACAACTTCTATGGCTTTCAACTTAGTTAATTTCTACTTCTTCTTAAAGTTTCTTTTTCTTTTTCTGTGTGCTTGAAGAGCTAGATTACTTTTACAGATTTTTTTATTATTGTTTACAAGTTAGTTTGATTTATCAGAATTGAAACCGCTTCGATTCGGGCTTTGAGAAACACTTATATTCTTAGATTAAGAGTTCTGTAAATTCTGTCGTGGACTCGGTTGTTGAGATGAAACAGGAATCTACTACTATTGCTAAAATAGAATTGAATCAGGAAATTGTGAAAATAAAATTAAAATTAAATAAATAATATAATTAGACCAATGGAAAAATGCGTAAACCCCAAATCCCCTCAATTTCAAAACCCCTGTTTTTTTGTTGCTATGTGTCATTTTTTTATTAGTAGTTGGTCAAAAAATTTAGGGGGCTGGTCAAAATTATATATGTACTTGTAAAAATTGATACATCTCAAATTTAGGGGTCTTTATAATTAGGGAAGTTGGGACATTTGCTAAATTAGCGATTTCAGAGATTTGCGTAGTTTAGGCCAAAATAGGGACTTTTTCATAAAAACCTCTCTCATTTACCGAAAAGGCTTGAAAGTAGGGTAACTCCATTAAAATTTGGAAGTTTTGCCGAAATATGGCATTCATGCATGATTGCGATAATATAAAGACAAATGCAACTAAGTAGAATCGCGAAGGAAGTGGCCATTATAAGAGTGCAAATGTGAAATAGAAGCAGTATTTTAGAATCGAGTGTTGTAAAGAGTGAATTAGGACATTTTTAAGTAAAATATAAATAGTGTTATTAATTATAATAATCTGCGATGAATTTAAAACTGACATAACAGGGGAAATAGTAAAGGGAAACAGGTTTTATACACTACTTCAGCTATGAAACAAACATCATCACACAAAACCGAACCGAAGAGTGTGAATCCACTTCTTAATACTGAATGCCCACATCTCCTGGATGCCTTCTTTTCTTAAATTCTGAACGATTTCCGCAACCCTCTTCACCAATTGCTGCCTAAGTGTAAAGCCCATTTAAACTTACTTGCTCTGAATAGTGTCCATCTTCATCTCCTTCTTTGTAAAGGAGAATAACTGCTCAATTGGATTGAGCCAAGGCGAGTATTCGGCGTTGAAGAGCACATTCACTTTGAACTTTCCGGCTGTGGCTAACATCTCTGAATATTTATGAATGACTGCGTTGTCCATCAGCAGGACCACTTTCTTAGAATGTAGTTCTTTGTCAGTTCTTACACTGCGAAAGGTATGGTAGATAAAGTTTTCAAAGAGAACTGAGTCAAAAGCTCCTTCTATCACTTGACTGGAGATAATTCTATCCTAGGAAATCGCAGCAATATAAGACATTGAGAATTGCTATCTCTTAGCTGAGCTTTTCTTAATTGACAACTCTCTCACTTTCATCCCATAGTGTCCCAGGTTCTGCTTCATCTCACTCTAGTATTCCTTAATGCTTTTCAAGTGAGGGTCTATAAATAGCTGGGGCCAAAGCTTTTAGTAAGAGCCCCTTTCACTCTGCAAGTTTCCCTGCTCTAACCCAGGGTTCGATGAGTCTTTGTGGAAGCTACTTGAGAGTTTTAATTTCCTAGGAGTGACCGCAAACCGACTTTCCAACTTGGTTTCGGCACCTAGGTCAACAGACTTCTTCCTCGAAGATTCCAGTTTTAGTTTTGATATTTTATCGAGAATAGGAGTAAAACCACTCTTCACTTTTGAAGCTGAATAATCTTCAGACCCACTGATTTCACTGAACTATTTATGCGGAAACTCTGAAAAGTTTTAGTCAAGCTGAATTTCTAGTTGGAGGTCTCAGGGACCTCTAATATCGGGGAGAGATCCTTTGTAAATGCAAGCCGAGTTTTCATTGAAGGGGTCTGAAGTTGCTTTTTTTATGGTTTCAATTATGGATTTCCCTAAAAGTATTATGCATTAATAATTACCTTAGTATTTTCAATGGTTTTCTAAATATAATTACTGGTTTTCGATGACTACTTTGACCCCCTTAGAAATTTCGCTCCATGAATTTAGATTGGAGTGCTGACAAGTTTCTTTGGCGTCTAGGATATTTCTTAAACCCCTATCCTACCTTAGGTCCTATAAAGCTTTTCATTACAAAATGGCTAATTGCTTACGAAGTTGACTTAGCCATACCGAATTTTCCATTTTTAATATTTCCAACCTTTTAATTACAATTTTAAGAAAACCCTAAGTCAAATGAATTTGAAACCTTCTCTAATTATTCCCCAACATTTTCGATTTTTTCCAGGTGTAAGCTCTCTGAGAATTTTGAAGATGAAGAATCAGAACTTTGATCCATTTTGAGGAGCATTTTCCCATACAAAAGTTTGTCATCGCTAGCGAGGATCATGCTATCATTTTGCAACCTTTTTTATCGCTTCTGTAATTTTGCAGAATCTCGATGCATATCTTTAATGTTGAAGCTCCATTACTTAGAGGGCATCGAGTCCGATCGGAAGTTGCTCTCATCAACTGAAATGATAACTGCATCCTCATATAAGAACTGAGCCAACAACCTGCTAATCCAGAGCCTCTCTCATTGAAGTTCGAGTCTCTATACTTTGTATTAGCAGCCTGAGTTTTCCCATATCTTAGATGGAACTTATCTCACAGAATCTTTTGAAGAGTGGTAACGCAAGGCACCTTAAGTAGCTTACACTCTGGCTTTGTTTGAGCCAGGTTTAATAAATAATTATGAAGCTTCTATCCTGTAACTTCGTAAATTCCGTCCTGTTCTAGGTAGGCCTGGATAGAATCAAGCAAGAGCTAGTTCCCACAAACCCCTTTTCTACCCACTTTCTTTTGTGATTCAGGATCAAGAATCTTATGCTTGACCTCGTACTTAAACTTTTCGATAGTCTTATATACAACATCCACATCCATCCTCAATTTCTTAGCCACTTGACGAGGCTTTAATTGTTCGTTATAGTATAGATTAATAACCTCTAATTTCTTACATGCGAGCTTAGCTTCTCTTTTCTTCAAAAAAGGATTGCTAATTAACTTCGAGGATTTGCCTTTTTATTTTATTGTCTCGTTGAGTGCATCTATTAAATTTTGACTGCCTCTAAGAGCTCCTCGTTACTCATCAACTTTACATCCTCCTGTAATATTATAGCTTGTGTCGCTTCCTTAATTATTCATAACTGGTTTATTCCTGATTCTGGCAAGTCAAAAACTTTGAAGGTAAGCTTCAAGGAATTTGCAAAGCTCATCATCATTTTATATGTAACAAACATCAACATTACTGGCTAAATATTCTTGAATTTTTTCTTAAGGAAGTTTTATAATTGCTCCACCTGCAAGCTTCTAGATTTGTACAGGGACTTCACCACTGTTTAACAGTTATCCAGAATTGTATGTGAACTTTGTTGACTAAATAACGTTTGGTAATAATTTACCAAGCACGACAGGAGTCCATTTAACAATAGATTTCTCTTAAGCCTTAACTTTGCTTGGCTTGATTTCAGTCAGGGCATTAGTGATGAGAAACTCGTCGCTCAATATTTAATTCTGTGAGCAAGAAACTCCTGAATAAGACGCATCCTTAGATTCTTCTTAAGTGTGCTATTATATTTGCTGCCTAGGGGTATTAGTTCTTTAGTCCCTCATTTATTATTAGCTTTTATCTTTATAGCTAAGCTTAATCAAAATTATTTAATTAAAATTATTAAGGATATTTGGATACATTGTTTATAATTCTATTAAAAAGAAACAATGACACATCACTCTCTCATTGGAAATGTAAAATTCAAACTCATACCGACAGATATTGATAAGATTATCTATGCTTACAAGGAAGGAGACTCTGCTCTTGAAATTGCATAGCTCTACACTCTCTAATACTAGAGTCATAAAGCGCCCCTTTGTACTTTTTCAGGTACAGTATTTGAGTTCTTATGTTCTCATGACACTGAAGGGATCAAGTTGTTCATCTGTTATCTTGATAGCCTTATAAAAAACAAACCCTAGTTGAGAAGCCGTACTTTCAACTCTTTGTGAAGATTGTCTATGCGATTTTCTTAAATAAGCTCTAGAACCCCTTACTAAATACAACTCCGACAAAGTAGTTAACACTGTTTAGCTGGACCCTGTAATTTTCTAAGATATGGTCGACAGTAAATCCTTAGATGGAGTCCAATTTGAATTGATTCAAGCTATACAAAACAAGGAAATTACTTAGAGGCATACCCGACTTTAGAATCTTAAGTATACAAAATATAGGAAAGGAGAAAAATTTGACATACCCTAATCAGATAGACAAACTGTTTGCTCTGCTGACTTAGAACTCCTTACCCACACTGTTAAAGCCCAAGATGTTTAAAATTGTAAGCTCATAAAAAAAGAAGAAATTTCCAGTTTCGATGACTTGATTAAAGATTAAGAAGTTGACAATCCAAATCCAGGATATATAAATATATCTTTGGAAGATGATTTAGACAAAGATATTGGAGATGGTAACTATATCTCTAATTAGGATGATTATAATCGAAGTATGCAATTTAAAAAACTCTTGACCAACAGTGATATTTTTCAGTAAAAAGTAAATAAAGACCCAAAGTCCTAATTGATTTTGAGTTAGATGAAAAATAATAACAATTCAAATATCAACCCTCTTTTCTCGTAAGAAGATGATAAAGATCATCTTGAAGAACTGGAGAACAACTTAGACCTCAATACGTTCAATTAAACTGTGAGAGGCATTTCAGATTACCAATATTCGCAGTAGCGATTACCAAATCAAGAAGGACAGATGATTTAATTATACCAAGAAACTCAAATGTCAGATTACCAAAGTAAAATTGAAACTTTTTAAACTAAGCCACGCCATTGGGAAGAATAATAGATTTTAATAAAAGACTTAATACACAGCTTCTTAGAAATTGTCAAGGCAAGCCCTTACTGTAATTACTGGTTTTGCTAAGCCACTTATAAAAACACCAGGTTAAGATTCTTTGATGAGTTGAAAGTTCTTACTTCTAACATAAAAGAACTGAAGGAACAAAGAGAAATCATGCAAGAAAATCGGAAAAGCAAATCGAAAATTTCAAGATAAGTGAGCAATCAGAGCAAAGAAAAATTATCATATGAACAGCTGCGACTGAAGAAAACTTCAGGCATGATAACTCCAAATAAATACCACGAAATTAAAGAAAATAAAGAGCTAATTGAATAACAAAAGCAACCACAGAAACCATCAAAGCCCACAGCCTTTACCAAGGATTTCAAACACGGTTCTGAGACTAAAAATTATGGAAGAGTGGAAGATAATAAGGAGAAGAAGTCACTCTCCCGCTTATACGTATAGCCACTATTGAATGAGAATAGTGAGGAAGATACAATACTCCATCGCTTTCACATAATTGATTTCCCTCTTCCAAGTTTCATCACAGATAGCGAAATAGTTCATATTAAGAGCACTCTTGGCTATGCTGTCAAACTCTATAAATACATTGAAAACGACTGCGACTCATATAAGAAAGCTATGTTCACAGGATCACCTTTTTTCAATGCAATAGACATCGCCTTATGCATACCTCCTTTAGGTATCAAGTTTCTCCAGGATCAAATAAAACCAAATTCTTTCAGAATAGAAATTACAAGCAGGCCTTCAACACAGATTATTATTTCAAGCCAGAAATCTGCAATTAACCCGAAAACTACTCATACGCCAACGAACTTCTCGGGCTGCTTAATATACTCTGTGATGGACCAGTCTACAATGATTTGAGAGCCACCTTTATGATGCTGGCTGCATTTTATTCTTCTGAGCCTGAATAAATAACAAGTGACCACTTTCTGAACCCTTTTAATTTCCCTTTAAGATAAGTGCTCCATGCTCTGGTCTTCAATTATAAGTTGCAGCCTTTTAAAGTCACAATATTCCATGAGGTAGATTATACAACAAACAACTTGTCAGCCTTTCCATCGATATTTGAACTTAACCATAAGAATCTAGACACTCTAAGTGAACGCGTCTATAAAGAGGGCTCTGTGGTTATCGAGGTTGTTTATTTTCATGATAATAATCCAATCCCTCGGTCTGAGTTTGTGGTGTTAA
The DNA here is from genome assembly GCA_000711775.1 of Oxytricha trifallax. Taxonomy (NCBI): domain Eukaryota; phylum Ciliophora; class Spirotrichea; order Sporadotrichida; family Oxytrichidae; genus Oxytricha; species Oxytricha trifallax. Next base: position 14,711 of record ARYC01008642.1, read on the forward strand.
GGGAGGACGAAGACTACTTTTTTGTTGCCATGTCAATGAAGAGAGGGATCATTAAAATACCCTAACTTTTCACCAATCAAAAAGGCAAAGAACAGGAATATGTTATTAACTTGATCGATGAAATCCTGGATGATGAGGCTTTTTAAATTGGGCTTAAAATGCCAGTTTAGCTGAGGTTTTATTCGGTAA
>ARYC01008645.1:0-11141 GCA_000711775.1 Oxytricha trifallax
ATATCATTTTCACAAAGAATATTATTAATTCATTAATTTTACTGGAAATTATTGTTGAATAAGTTTAGGAAATGTATATATTTAAAACATTTTGTATATGAAATATTTAATTATAAATGCTTAAGAGTTTTTAAATTTGAAACTTTTTTTCTCATTTTATAAAAATTGCTTATTTGCTTGTTTTTATATAAATAAATTCATCATCTTTTTATAGCACTTTTATCTATAACTTTGAATCGTGTTATATAAAAATTTATTTTTAATTATATTGTTAGAATACATTTGATTTTGTAAAAATAAATTAAAAAAATATATATGTTTTCATCGTAATTAGTGTCAGTTAATTTTCAGGAAACCTTGAAAATATAGTACTTGTTCAATAAAGAATTTAAAAATAAGATTGACTTCACTTTTGGCGGTACCCCTCTATCTCATCGTAAAAGGGAGATAACTAAACTTTAATTTTGGCATTAAAATCAACTAAACAAATCACGCTTGAATTTGATTATGTTCTCTTGCTTAAGCGATGCAATAAAGGGGTACTGTCAATTGGGAAGTCCAGCTTATTTTTAAAGTCTATATTGAACAAATACCATATTTTCTTGGTTACCTGAAAATTAATTGACACTAATACGATGAATAAATATTTATTTTAATTTATTATTCCCAAATCAAATGTATTCCAAGAATAATACATATTTATATTCACCCAAACTAATCTATTACGTCAATAATATACGTAAAGCTAAATATTCTTAAAGTTTCTTATACTCTTACTGTTAAATTTAGTAAATTCAATCTTATTAGACTTTATAATCTCATAATCTTTAGTCAGCCTAACTTTCTATTTATAACTAAATATCAATAACCAAATTCTCATATTAAATAACGATCAATTGGTTAAATTTATAACAAAAAAAAAGTAATTGAATTTTAAATAATTTGAAACACTTAATCGTGATAAATTAATTGCATTAAAAATAAATATTTTTGTTTTTATTTCATGATAAATATATAATATGAATATAAACTGGTTTTGGTTAATTCCCAGTAATATTTTCTGTTATGCATCAAATAATAATAATAACAATAATATATAATGAAAATTGTAAACATAACTTAAACAAAAAATTTCTTTTAATTAATCCTATTTCTTGTAAAGTCATTTAAGATTATCTAGTCTAGTATATATAAATTTGTGATTAAATAGAAATCAAATTTGGACTAAATATGAATAAATTAGTTTTTAAATAAACTTTTTATATTAATAATTCAAATTATGTAATAAAGATAACTAATATGATAATTATATTTAAATTTAGGATGTAGAAATATTTTCATTCCTAGTTGACTTATTATTTATATTATTTTTTTCAAATATATTCATATGTACATATATTTTTCTTCTCTTTACAATTATAACAATTTAAATCATTATATCCAAATAAAAGATATCAAATATTTATTACATAAATTATAAAATTGATTTGATAAATTATTCATTTTAAACATTGATTTTTATTGAAATCTTATTAAATTGTTATTGAAAACATTTAGTGTAAGTTAAAATCAGAATACATATATAAGAATTATTAGTAATTTAAAAATTATGCAACTGCCAAGTTGTAATTAGTAGGAGTTAATTTATTTGGAAATTTATATTAAGGGATAAAAATGCTGAAGGCTCTTCTTACCTACCCTTCCTCCAGATGTATCAGAAATGTTCACCACCAAACTTGAAAGTAGTATAAATTGATGTCATGCCCTCCTTTTAATTACTCCAAATTTTTAAACAGGAGAATATGTTTGATACCATTAAATGTTATACCAGCTACTTATAAGATTCCTCTAAGTGACTCTTACTCTGAAAAGTTACTACAGAAACCTGAATTTTCCGTGCTTATTACCAGGCACAAATATCAGCGAACCATGAGTTAAAAGCCCTCTAATCTATCAGATTTTATCAGTCAACCAACTTTCTAGACTGGACAGTAGGTCCGAAACAAAAGTAACTATTTGTCTTTTTTTATTTATTTAAACAATGAAATATAATTTAGAAATTATATAATGCCGATAAAGTTAATAAAGATATTTTTAAAAATTATCAATGTATTTTTGTATAGAATTATTATTACTCTATAAAAAAATCCATATAACATATAAAATTTTGGTTTTGTTAAGAAATGGTTTTAATTATCTTTAAAGTTTAGGTTTTATAATTTGTTTACTTTGAATTTTTTTTAAATGGAATTTTTTTAAGATTGAATTTAAAGCCAATCTACAACTGTAAATGATTCAAAAATAAATTCTTAATATAATATCAAGAGACATATTATTGGAAGAATCAGTAAATAAAAAGGAATTTTGATTTATATCATTTAGTATTTGGAAAATTGAAATTATTTTTAATATTTAAATTATTTCAAAATTTTTTTCGAAATAAACTATTTAGGTTTGAAAAATAATTATAGAATAATTTAATTGAAACATAGTAAAAATAAAAGATTATTAGTTTTAAAAGAAGATTGAATGATAATTGCATCATTTAAAAAAAAGAAATTATATTGGTATATTTCGAACGTAGCAAATAAATCTAAAAATACAAATTTCAACATTTTATAAATAGTTAATAGAATTGATTTTAAAATCTGGGCGGATTTTTAGACAAAAGTGAATTTTTTAAAACATTCAAATAAAATTTAATAAAAAATTAAAATGCTGTAAATATTCTTAAAATATATTCATAGATTTATATATTTTGTGGTTAGAAATTATTTTATTGGGTAGTAGCAGCTATATTTTAAATTATAATTTATGGTTTTCATAAATAATAATAAGATCACATTGAGGTCTCTGGGGACCCCGATCAACTATATATAAACATGTTAAGGGTCAAGCCCTTTTAGATTTTAGGTGCCTTGTGTTTGAGACACCATTCAGTTCCTACTGCTCTGCTGCTGAATTCATTTCCTCTTCTTCTTTAAGATGATTCTGGTTTTCTTTGACTTGTAATTCTTAGTGATTATGGTTCTACTAATTAACTGTCCATGTGCTAATTTAGTGATGTCATTAACTATGGAGTTTATCAAAGAGGCTTCGAGTTCCTTGACCTATTTAGTACTTAGCACTAGTCTCAGGGTAGTGCTACAAATATTCTTTAGGTTTTTATGTTTCCACCTTTAGATTCATCCAGGTTAGATCCTTAGTTTAGGTTTGATATTTATTATTAATTATTTTAATTCCCAAACTTTAATAAGATTTCCTTCTTATTTGTTATTTCTGATGTGAATCTGGTCAGATTGTCGACTTTTTGTAATATTTGTTGAAGAATTGTCTTTCTTCTGAAGGCTTATACCAACTATTCAGCACTTCAAATTTAACTCTTGTTTAGCCATTAATGAGTTCATTCTATGGCTGGAGCGTTGTTGTACTAAGTATGTTTAGTATATCATTTATTTTTGATGTTTATTAAGGGTCGGGGTCTGTGGGATGTGTCATTATGGTTTGGTCAAAAGTTCTTTTGTTGTATTTTGAGTAGTCTTTACCTTCCCTATTTAGTACTAGATGTGCTTCTTCCCTATCTTAGGTGATTTTCTCCTATTTAGCAGTGAAAAGAAGTTGAGAATAGTGAACCTTAGAAAATGGGGTTTGATGTTCAGGTCTCTCTATTTTGTTATCTACTAACCTTGAGATACTAATGCCTGGGTTAAAAATGTCTTTCCATAAGGTGTTCTATGGACTGGCGTGGTTAATGGGCTTACCCATATGAAGGCCATACAGTTTTAGTGTTATTATATAGTGATGTGTTTGAAGCCTTAGGTATAGTTGTGTTTTATTTTTTTAAAAAAAAAAACAGATCTTGAGTTCCTGATTTTAGAATTTTGGCAATCTAATAGCTAAGAATTTTTACTTCTATGGTTAGTTATGCCTTTGATTATAAGTTTGGTTGAAGAGACTTTTTTGTTTGATTGGTCTCGAACAAACTTTTGAATCTGTGATAATTTGGTTGGTATATTGGAAGATAAGTTGTATGGGTCTCTTATTTCTTATGTTTAAACTTTCTTTTATTCATTTTCTTCTCAATTGTTTCTATGAATCGCTTGGAGAATTAGTCAGACATTATGGCTTCATCTAGTGAATAGGATAATAGGTTAGCCTCTTTTTGGTTGAGGTATATATTTAACAGTCCCATGATTGCAAAGTCGGCTAATTTCTACTTTTAATCTTCATTAAAGTATTATAGTAGTTTCCCCTTGTCTTCATAAAGACTTTCAGCATATGATGTGATGGAGTGGGGTGAGTAGGTGTAGTTGATGTTTGGTTAGTTATAAATGTGTGTCATTTCTGTCTTATCGTCACAAATCCTTTAGATGTCAACCTTGAACTTTTTAAGTTAATAATATAGTTTTCATTTAGTAACTACAAAAAAATTAAAATACAATTTGTTTAATGGCATAATTATTTAGCGGAAAAACTGATTTTCATAACATTAAGATTCTTAATTTAATTTAAATATTCATTCTAAAATGTTATTCTAATAAATATGAAAATTATAACTTAAATTGTATTTAGTTTAGAAATGTAACAAAAATTAAATTTATTAATTAATTTCTATTATTAATGCCACATAAAATACTACAAAAAAAAAGACTAATTATCAATCCTCTTAAAATTTATGTGATTGAATTGTATTATTGTTTTATATAGGGTAACATAAAAGAGAATTTTTAGAAGGAACACTTGAATAAAAGTACTTAAAAAGCTGAATATAAATAATAAAAATTTCTTTTTAAGAAATAAAATGGAAATATAGTTTTTTGTTAAATTTATTGTAAATTTAAAATTTTTTTAATTGCTAAAGATCAGTTTAATTGATAAATATTGCTAGTATCATTAAATTATGAAAATACTAATTTTTAATTGATTTTATAATTGAAAAGATATTATTAATGATAAAAATGAAGAAGTATAGAATCAAGTTTAGCAGAATTTAAATGGAGACACTGCTTGGAGGAGCCATTAAGAATTTGGCATTGAAATGTAAATGGTATCAGAGCTGTGTAAAAATCTGGAAAGTTCCAAGAAATCTGAGAAAAAGGTAAGTTATAGGACTCTATTTAATTGTAAACGTCTTTAAATTCTAAGTTATTTAAATCCGATCAGACTTCTTTATATTACATTGATCTTTAAACTGACAATAAGTCTGATCAGTTTTGTAAATTAAAAAAAATCCTTATATTTCCCAATATAACATCAAGCTTTTTTTTATTCTCTATTCCTAAACGATGCCAGCATACTATTATACTTGATAAAACTAAATTTGTTTTTGAATTCTTTAATAGATTTATAGAGATTAAAAACAATCTTTTTAATAGCTTAACCACATATTTTGTGTTTGAATGAGACAAAAATTGATGCTGACGCTTTAGCTAATAAAAATATAAAATTGCAAATTTCAGCTTAGTGATTCCCAATTAATTGATACTCAATACTGGAATTGCTGTTTAGTAAAGAAGAGTTATGCAGGCACCGCAAAAATTATTATTTTAAAGTTGTTTTACAAGTGAATTTTTTATTAGCACATTATTCACAGTCTATAAATTTCACAAATAAAGTTCTCTTTAAAATACATAATTATTTTTATGATAACAATAACTATAAAGGGAGCAAGCCAATAAAGTACATAATTATCCTAAAAAAAATTAAATAATAAACTTTGAATAATTTGAAGTAATTTTTTAATAATAAACTTTTTATATTTATAATTATTATGGCATTGGATATCCAAACATGATAAGGAGGGGAGAATAGTAAACGCTTAATTTGATATATTTAACTTGGTGACTACTTATTTACCAAATGCTGGAGTCATAGGATTTGAAAGATTATGATACCGAGTCAATGAATGGTATTGCGATTTTCATACTTACCTTAAGAATAGAGAAGTAACTATTGCAATTTAAGTAAATAACAAAGTCAAACTCTCTTTTCTTAATAAAATAAATCTAAATTTACTGATTTCTTAGTAAATACATGAATTATTATGCTGAATTTAAAGCTTAATTTTACTCGAATTTTATTCATTAATAATTTATGAATACTGTGAAGCTAGGGAATTTGTTTGGGACTTAAACGTAACTAATAAACCAATAGATATTTACAAAGGAATAATGAGCATGCAAATACATTTAAGAGAGGAATACATTCAAATCCTTCCTCAAAGACCGTGCATTTATTGACACTTACAAACACCTCATTCCCATAGTGTCAAGTATATGATATTAATTAAATAAAGCTAGAACAATTAATTATAAATTATTTTTCTTATTGGAATCCTAGAAGAGGACCAGAGACAAAGATATAAATTTATACTTTTGAGAGAATTATTAATTATTAATCAATGCATTATCAAGATCAAATCTTTCAAGAATTTTAGCATTATAGAAGTATGATCTTCTAGTATGAAAATTCTTAATTTTAAGAATGTATTTTAATTATAATTGTATAATTCAATTACTACTACAATCAAGAAAGACTATTAGATAACAATCTCGTGAGACAATTATTACAATAACTATCCGTCGACAATTTTTTCTGATAATTTTCAGGCATTTTTTAATAATGAATGTTGAAACATTATTATTTAACATTGAATAATTCTTGATAGATTTAGGTATTTTCTTGGAGAATTCAGAACAATGTCCTATCTTTTCAAAAAATATCTTTCCCTAAAAAATTAACTAAGGATTCAAACATAAATACCCTAAAAAGCAAAAAGGATTAATGATAAATCCTTATGGAACTATGATAATAAAAATGGATTTTTAAGATTCCTAAATTTCAGTAAGTAAAGATAAAAAAATGTGATTAGAAAAATTCATTAAAAACAGTGCAGAGATTATAGCATCTGCCACGAATGATGTTTAGACTTTATTTTTTTATACATTAATTTAATCATAAATTATTTAGAGATAAATCACATTCTTCAAGATTTGATGTTTCAATCTTAAACGCCTCAATTTATTTTTGGTCAATTTGAATGTGATGATTCTTATAAGAAATTACAATAATATTTATATTCAAGATTAAGGATGGCGTTCAGATTACTTTTCAGTGAGTGATTCCATGATGCCATCTGTTTAAACTTCAGAAATTAACAATGAGTAACATGGTTCTGAAGGCTCACTATAACTTTCCTTCAATCCTGATGAAAAAAAAAAAAATAGATTCTTAATCATTATTTTTTTTAACAAAAATTTTCGACTAATGTATTTATATAATATCACTTTTGAAATTTATTACCTATATAAATATTAAATACATTGATAAATTTGTACCAAATAAACTTTAGCAAAGGGATGCACACTTACAGGTAGTAAACGCTAAAGTTGATTATAAATTATAAGAAGATTTTTAATTAATTTTAATAAATTGTGTTGTATTTGTCTAAATGAATTTATATAATTATGCTGCAGAGGGATTTCAATAAAAAGGTAAACGGGAAATTGACAGACCAAAACCCTGAGCCAAAAGATATAAATAGTAAAACTAAGGAACTAATCAAGAGCTCAGCTGGTCAAATCATTTAGAAGAAAATATTGTGAGAATTCAAAATATATTAATTTTTCTTATTCTAATTAATTGAAAAAATTTAAATTTTTAATTTGAAAAAGTTTCTCCTGATTAATATAGCCTAAATAAGCTCCATAAAAGAGACTAGTCGATTGATTAAAATTGGGAAAAATTACCCTACAAAAATAATGTAAATTTATTAAATAGTTATTCTTCTAATACCTTACTCTTAGATTCATTTCTAAATTCATTGAAAAACTTAAATAAGTCATAAACATAAATTTTCAAAAGTTTTTGTTTGAATTTAATTATACTTAAATTCCATTAGAGTATTTAAGATCGCTTTACAACATAAAATAGAAAACTCTTAGCAAAACTACGTTTGAGTGAAATTAATTACTGCAGTTCATTTATCAATCATTAATCTGAGAAAAAACTATTACAATCATTTATAATTTATAATATGTAAACTTTAAATTTAATCAAAAACTTAATATATTAAAAAGTATTCTTATAGATCAGACGCAGGTGGAGTTAGAGCACTCATTAAAAATGTAAGTTACAAAAAACATATCTTTAATTTGTTTTTTATAGTGGTCCTACCTGGTAAGACCACGGGTGCCAAAAGACCGGTGCTTCGCCAGACTGCACAGAGAAGGGACTTTCAAGACTTTGAGATCAGTTAGGATGAAGATGACGACGATGATGAAGAAGATTAAAGAAAATTAGAGAGATTTTCATTTTTGATTAGGATAATAAGTTTTAGTTTTAATGTTAATACAATAATTATTAATTTATAGTTTTCTTATTATAAATCATAATAGTATGAGTGACTGGGCTTTGCTTGGCGTTTTGAGACCGAGGTGCTTGGGTGAAAGAATTTGAGCATTTTGAGGCGTGTTACTGAGTTTGGTAATGGTCGCCCATGTTGCCTGCGTTAATATTCTCTCAAGAACTTGAAGTCGCCTGATTCTTTTTCGAAATTTCTTTATAAATGAACTTAAATATAGGCGAAATGTGATAGATTAAGGTGCAAATCCTTAAGTCGACCAGCAACTTGTCTGTTGATAGTCTAGTTCTTGTATTAAGCATTGTTGAAGTCAGACTGTCCACTCAATAGAACAGCTTTGGTCCATGCTTGACCACCTCTCCGGATGCTTTATTGATTTATTTTACATATACCATCATAACAATTTGTTAAAGTTTGCAGACGAAATCCTTGTTACCAGAGTAAACTATAACTTAAAGTCCCTTTTCAAGGACACCAGCAACCTTTTGAGCGAGGTTTGAAACCAAATCTTTGATGAGGAAAGTGTGCACTTCAGTTGAGCATTGAACCAAGTGTCTGTTGGAGACTCTAAGCTTGGCTTGAACCTCTGGGAGAGATATTCAAGAAAGTGTCAGCGTTGCTCATGTTGTAGCAAAGTGGGGCGGCATCACATTTCTTTTTATATTTAAAATTTTTATATATTTATTTATATTCAATACTCCTGGGTTGAAAAAAACAGAAAAGTGTTTGATTTATTTCTTTATTTATTCTTAATATTAAACTTTAAGAAAATTTAATTAATATCATGGACGATGATAGCAGGATTAAGTGGTTTTCCGACGATTTAGGTCATTAAGAGTTGGCAGTATTTAAGAGCAAGGAACCAATTATCACCTTGGATGGTCTTTTGACATGATTCAATTTAACTCTACAACAAAACGTATTCAGCTAAGCCAATCAAGTAGTTAATAATATATAAAAATAACAATTGATGAGATATTTAATTTCTTTTTTTTGAAAGTAAATTATCAACATTTAAGGAAATAACAAATTATAAATTTATAAAAAGATCTTTACATAAGCGAATTCAGGTTATTATGGGTATTGAACGATTGGGTCGTCACATCCATTACCGATGGCACCACCCTTGAAGTTAAGTCCGATATCAGTAACATTGTTACAAAGATAGCAGAAGATGGCTGGGATGTAGTGGCCAGCGTAGCTCTCACAAGTAATGTAGAGGTCACTGCCTTTGTACTGTGAGTTAGCAGCAACGAAGCATTCCAAGAAGAGTTTCTTGTTAGTTGCGATTTCGTCTTCGTTGCTCTCGAAGTGGAAGATGAGAAAAGGCAGAAAGAAGAGGAGGAAAAGATCAAGCAGTCTCATCTACAAGCAACAATGAAGAAATTTGAGGAAGTCAAACTTGAAGACGATGATATTGTAGTATTAATAATAATAGGAAGGGGTTGTTGAGGATCTATAAATGAATTATAAGAATTATGTAATACAAACGGTCAATCTAATGATTAAGAGGAGGAAAAGAAATAGTATGAGATTGATGAGGAGAAGAAGCAGAAGTAACAATAGAAATAGACTCAGGGCAAGAAAGAGATGATCAAAGCCAAAGGAAACCCTAAGAAGCAATGATAGAACAGGAAACAAATAATTATCACAGATGATATGAAGCAGGAGATTAAGATCAAGAATAACACATTAAAATACTAATATACAGGATATAAAATGATTAGAATTTGTGTATCTCAGTGGAGTCACTTTTAGAAAGTTCTCACATCTTTTAACTAATTCATTTCAAATATAATTCAATTTATCCCCATATTTTACTCTTATAAACCAATTGTTTTAAAAAGATGTCTTATCTATCAAAGTTACATCATATCTGAGTCATCGCCAAGATCATTCTGATAAGCTTATATACCAAATAATTAATATATATTTGTGTAATTTTGCTTTTTCAAGTACATGATGAATCTCTTGCTGGTACTTTCTGATAGTCCTATCATCCTAAAGGCTCTCTTTATAGAAGCTCAAAGCGAATTCATTCCTAAGTCTATCGTTTATAATATGTCTCTTATAATAGTCATTGAGCATGCTAATTTTGATATTATGGAATTCAAGACAGTTTTATTCAAGAATGTTAATATGATCTATATTATTAAACTCATCCATCAACTAATGAAAGCATAACTTAAAAGTAAAATAAATATGAAGTAATTTATATAGAAAAATATTATTGTATAGGTAGTTCTTCAGGTAGTTATCAAATATAAAGAGGAGTCTGTCTATGTCAAAGTAGGGATGAAATTTATTCTTGCATCTGTTATAATTCTAAGTGAAATAAATTAGAATTTTTATATTATTGTAATTGTTTAAAGCTTTATGGAAATTAAAACTAAGGTTTGAACCAGCCAGATATTTATTAAAAAATAATTGTATAATTAAATAATCATAGGATATTAAATATCTGCATAAAATAATATAACACTATTTTTCTTGGATTTTATGTTTAAAATTAATTAATTCAATAAATTCTTTGAATAAATTTATATATAATTTACCAAGATTAAGAATATATTAATAAATTTATATTGCTAAAGTATAATTGATTTGGGGAATTTCAAAAATAAATAAATAACTGTAGATATATATATATAATTATATTTGCCGCTAATTAGATCAGCTATTAATTGTAATCAGATTTAGTGCAGTTTTTATTTTAATTCGGTTATTATAATTAAAGCCAAATTGTATATTGTACAGTTTTATAAATTATTTTTTATAT
>ARYC01008648.1:0-12658 GCA_000711775.1 Oxytricha trifallax
TCGATTTCGAGATTCCCTAAATTTCCTAAAAATTGCAATAAATTTTAGAGATTTTGGCAAATGAAAATAGTTGCGATTTGAAGCCCTTCCCGTGCGATTCAGAGCCTGTTATTGAAGACCGAAATTTTTAATTTAAATTTAATTTAATTAATTTTTGGCAGTTTTAATTTAAATTAAAATCATTCTTTTTGACTTTTAATTTCTATAATTTCAAAAACTTATACTTCAACAATATCCAAGTGACCTCGAAAATAACTCATCTTGTAGAGAATTAAAGACTACATATTAGTTATATTTTCTCAGATTTTAAAAAATAATCATTGCCTAAAATAAGCAAAGTGTAGAAAAGAGTAAATTTGTTTAAAAATGTCAAAGATCAATTTCATAAAGTCAACTGTCAAAGGGTCAAGGGTTCTTTTATCAATTTTTATTTTATGTTTTTCCTGCTAACTAATAAATTTTGCATCTTTCCTATGTATTCACGACCCTGGGAAGCAAGGATGAAGCTTGGTGTTGGCAAATGTTCAATTTCGAGATTCCCTAAATTTCATAAAAATTGCAATAAATTTTAGAGATTTTGGCAAATAAAAATAGTTGCGATTTGAAGCCCTTCCCGTGCGATTCAGAGCCTGTTATTGAAGACTGAAATTTTTATTTTAAATTTAATTTAATTAATTTTTGGTAGAGTTTAATTTTAATTTAAAATAGTCTTTTTGACTTTTAAATTTCTATAATTTCAAAAACTCATACTTCAACAATATCCAAGTGACCTAGAAAATAACTCATCTTGTAGAGAATTAAAAACTCTATATTAGTTATATTTTCTCAGATTTTACAAAATAATCATTGCCTAAAATAAGCAAAGTGAAGAAAAGTGTAAATTTGTTAATAAACGTCCAAGACCAATTTAATAAAGGTCAACTGTCAAAGGGTCAAGGGTTCTTTTATCAATTTTTATTTTATGTTTTTCCTGCTAACTAATAAATTCTGCATCTTTCCTATGTATTCACGACCCTGGGAAATAAGAATGAAGTATGGTGTTGGCAAATGTTCGATTTCGAGATTCCCTAAATTTCCTAAAAATTGCAATAAATTTTAAAGATTTTGGCAAATAAAAATAGTTGCGATTTGAAGCCCTTCCCGTGCGATTCAGAGCCTGTTATTGAAGACCGAAATTTTTATTTTAAATTTAATTTAATTAATTTTTGGCAGTTTTAATTTTAATTTAAAATAATCTTTTTGACTTTTAAATTTCTATAATTTCAAAAACTTATACTTCAACAATATCCAAGTGACCTCAAAAATAACTCATCTTGTAGAGAATTAAAGACTACATATAAGAAATATTTTCTCAGATTTTAAATAATAATCATTGCCTAAAATAGGCAAAGTGAAGAAAAGAGTAAATTTGTTCAAAAACGTCCAAGACCAATTTCATAAAGTCAACTGTTAAAGGGTCAAGTATTCTTTTATAAATTTATATTTTATGTTTTTCCTGCTAATTAATAAATTCTGCATCTTTCTTCTGTAGTCACGACCCTGGGAAGCAAGGATGAAGATTGGTGTTGGCAAAATGTTCAATTTCGAGATTCCCTAAATTTCATAAAAATTGCAATAAATTTTAGAGATTTTGGCAAATAAAAATAGTTGCGATTTGAAGCCCTTCCCGTGCGATTCAGAGCCTGTTATTGAAGACTGAAATTTTTATTTTAAATTTAATTTAATTAATTTTTGGTAGAGTTTAATTTTAATTTAAAATAGTCTTTTTGACTTTTAAATTTCTATAATTTCAAAAACTCATACTTCAACAATATCCAAGTGACCTCAAAAATAACTCATCTTGTAGAGAATTAAAGACTACATATTAGTTATATTTTCTCAGATTTTAAAAAATAATCGTTGCCTAAAATAGGCAAAGTGAAGAAAAGAAGAAATTTGTTCATAAATCTCATCGACCAATTTCATAAAGTCAACTGTTAAAGGATGAAGCATTACTTAATTAATTTTTATTTTATGTTTTTCCTGCTAATTAATAAATTTTGCATCTTTCCTATGTATTCACGACCCTGGGAAGCAAGGATGAAGCTTGGTGTTGGCAAATGTTCAATTTCGAGATTCCCTAAATTTCATAAAAATTGCAATAAATTTTAGAGATTTTGGCAAATAAAAATAGTTGCGATTTGAAGCCCTTCCCGTGCGATTCAGAGCCTGTTATTGAAGACTGAAATTTTTATTTTAAATTTAATTTAATTAATTTTTGGTAGAGTTTAATTTTAATTTAAAATAGTCTTTTTGACTTTTAAATTTCTATAATTTCAAAAACTCATACTTCAACAATATCCAAGTGACCTCAAAAATAACTCATCTTGTAGAGAATTAAAGACTACATATTAGTTATATTTTCTCAGATTTTAAAAAATAATCGTTGCCTAAAATAGGCAAAGTGAAGAAAAGAAGAAATTTGTTCATAAATCTCATCGACCAATTTCATAAAGTCAACTGTTAAAGGATGAAGCATTACTTAATTAATTTTTATTTTATGTTTTTCCTGCTAATTAATAAATTCTGCATCTTTCTTCTGTAGTCACGACCCTGGGAAGCAAGGATGAAGATTGGTGTTGGCAAATGTTCGATTTCGAGATTCCCTAAATTTCCTAAAAATTGCAATAAATTTTAAAGATTTTGGCAAATAAAAATAGTTGCGATTTGAAGCCCTTCCCGTGCGATTCAGAGCCTGTTATTGAAGACCGAAATTTTTATTTTAAATTTAATTTAATTAATTTTTGGCAGTTTTAATTTTAATTTAAAATAATCTTTTTGACTTTTAAATTTCTATAATTTCAAAAACTTATACTTCAACAATATCCAAGTGACCTCAAAAATAACTCATCTTGTAGAGAATTAAAGACTACATATAAGAAATATTTTCTCAGATTTTAAATAATAATCATTGCCTAAAATAGGCAAAGTGAAGAAAAGAGTAAATTTGTTCAAAAACGTCCAAGACCAATTTCATAAAGTCAACTGTTAAAGGGTCAAGTATTCTTTTATAAATTTATATTTTATGTTTTTCCTGCTAATTAATAAATTCTGCATCTTTCTTCTGTAGTCACGACCCTGGGAAGCAAGGATGAAGATTGGTGTTGGCAAATTTTCGATTTCGAGATTCCCTAAATTTCCTAAAAATTGCAATAAATTTTAAAGATTTTGGCAAATAAAAATAGTTGCGATTTGAAGCCCTTCCCGTGCGATTCAGAGCCTGTTATTGAAGACCGAAATTTTTAATTTAAATTTAATTTAATTAATTTTTGGCAGTTTTAATTTAAATTAAAATCATTCTTTTTGACTTTTAATTTCTATAATTTCAAAAACTTATACTTCAACAATATCCAAGTGACCTCGAAAATAACTCATCTTGTAGAGAATTAAAGACTACATATTAGTTATATTTTCTCAGATTTTAAAAAATAATCGTTGCCTAAAATAGGCAAAGTGAAGAAAAGAAGAAATTTGTTCATAAATCTCATCGACCAATTTCATAAAGTCAACTGTTAAAGGATGAAGCATTACTTAATTAATTTTTATTTTATGTTTTTCCTGCTAATTAATAAATTCTGCATCTTTCTTCTGTAGTCACGACCCTGGGAAGCAAGGATGAAGATTGGTGTTGGCAAATGTTTGATTTCGAGATTCCCAAAATTTCCTAAAAATTGAAATAAATTTTAGAGATTTTGGCAAATCTAAATGTTCGCGATTTGAAGCCCTTCCCGTGCGATTCAGAGCCTGTTATTGAAGACCGAAATTTTATTTTAAATTTAATTTAATTAATTTTTGGCAGTTTTAATTTTAATTTAAAATAATCTTTTTGACTTTTAAATTTCTATAATTTCAAAAACTTATACTTCAACAATATCCAAGTGACCTCAAAAATAACTCATCTTGTAGAGAATTAAAGACTACATATAAGAAATATTTTCTCAGATTTTAAATAATAATCATTGCCTAAAATAGGCAAAGTGAAGAAAAGAGTAAATTTGTTCAAAAACGTCCAAGACCAATTTCATAAAGTCAACTGTTAAAGGGTCAAGTATTCTTTTATAAATTTATATTTTATGTTTTTCCTGCTAATTAATAAATTCTGCATCTTTCTTCTGTAGTCACGACCCTGGGAAGCAAGGATGAAGCTTGGTGTTGGCAAATGTTCAATTTCGAGATTCCCTAAATTTCATAAAAATTGCAATAAATTTTAGAGATTTTGGCAAATAAAAATAGTTGCGATTTGAAGCCCTTCCCGTGCGATTCAGAGCCTGTTATTGAAGACTGAAATTTTTATTTTAAATTTAATTTAATTAATTTTTGGTAGAGTTTAATTTTAATTTAAAATAGTCTTTTTGACTTTTAAATTTCTATAATTTCAAAAACTCATACTTCAACAATATCCAAGTGACCCTCAAAAATAACTCATCTTGTAGAGAATTAAAGACTACATATTAGTTATATTTTCTCAGATTTTAAAAAATAATCGTTGCCTAAAATAGGCAAAGTGAAGAAAAGAAGAAATTTGTTCATAAATCTCATCGACCAATTTCATAAAGTCAACTGTTAAAGGATGAAGCATTACTTAATTAATTTTTATTTTATGTTTTTCCTGCTAATTAATAAATTCTGCATCTTTCTTCTGTAGTCACGACCCTGGGAAGCAAGGATGAAGATTGGTGTTGGCAAATGTTTGATTTCGAGATTCCCAAAATTTCCTAAAAATTGAAATAAATTTTAGAGATTTTGGCAAATCTAAATGTTCGCGATTTGAAGCCCTTCCCGTGCGATTCAGAGCCTGTTATTGAAGACCGAAATTTTTATTTTAAATTTAATTTAATTAATTTTTGGCAGTTTTAATTTTAATTTTAATTAATCTTTTTGACTTTTAATTTCTATAATTTCAAAAACTCATACTTCAACAATATCCAAGTGACCTCAAAAATAACTCATCTTGTAGAGAATTAAAGACTACATATTAGTTATATTTTCTCAGATTTTAAAAAATAATCGTTGCCTAAAATAGGCAAAGTGAAGAAAAGAAGAAATTTGTTCATAAATCTCATCGACCAATTTCATAAAGTCAACTGTTAAAGGATGAAGCATTACTTAATTAATTTTTATTTTATGTTTTTCCTGCTAATTAATAAATTCGCATCTTTCTTCTGTAGTCACGACCCTGGGAAGCAAGGATGAAGATTGGTGTTGGCAAATGTTTGATTTCGAGATTCCCAAAATTTCCTAAAAATTGAAATAAATTTTAGAGATTTTGGCAAATCTAAATGTTCGCGATTTGAAGCCCTTCCCGTGCGATTCAGAGCCTGTTATTGAAGACCGAAATTTTTATTTTAAATTTAATTTAATTAATTTTTTGCAGTTTTAATTTTAATATAAATTGATCTTTTTGACTTTTTAATTTCTATAATTTCAAAAACTCATACTTCAACAATATCCAAGTGACCTAAAAAATAACCATCTTGTAGAGAATTAAAGACTACATATTAGTTATATTTTCTCAGATTTTAAAAAATAATCGTTGCCTAAAATAGGCAAAGTGAAGAAAAGAAGAAATTTGTTCATAAATCTCATCGACCAATTTCATAAAGTCAACTGTTAAAGGATGAAGCATTACTTAATTAATTTTTATTTTATGTTTTTCCTGCTAATTAATAAATTCTGCATCTTTCCTATCTATTCACGACCCTGGGAAGCAAGGATGAAGCTTGGTGTTGGCAAATGTTCAATTTCGAGATTCCATAAAATTCCAAAAATTGCAATAAATTTTAGAGATTTTGGCAAATAAAAATAGTTGCGATTTGAAACCCTTCCCGTGCGATTAAGAGCCTGTTATTGAAGACCGAAATTTTTATTTTAAATTTAATTTAATTAATTTTTGGCAGGTTTAATTTTAATTTAAAATAATCTTTTTGACTTTTAAATTTCTATAATTTCAAAAACTCATACTTCAACAATATCCAAGTGACCTAAAAAATAACTCATCTTGTAGAGAATTAAAAACTCTATATTAGTTATATTTTCTCAGATTTTACAAAATAATCATTGCCTAAAATAAGCAAAGTGAAGAAAAGTGTAAATTTGTTAATAAACGTCCAAGACCAATTTAATAAAGTCAACTGTCAAAGGATCAAGCATTACTTAATCAATTTTTATTTTATGTTTTTCCTGCTAACTAATAAATTCTGCATCTTTCCTATGTAGTCACGACCCTGGGAAACAAGAATGAAGGATGGTGTTGGCAAATGTTCGATTTCGAGATTCCCTAAATTTCCTAAAAATTGCAATAAATTTTAAAGATTTTGGCAAATAAAAATAGTTGCGATTTGAAGCCCTTCCCGTGCGATTCAGAGCCTGTTATTGAAGACCGAAATTTTTAATTTAAATTTAATTTAATTAATTTTTGGCAGTTTTAATTTAAATTAAAATCATTCTTTTTGACTTTTAATTTCTATAATTTCAAAAACTTATACTTCAACATCCGTAGATTTTAATTGAAAATATAATTTAATAATTAATTACAAAAACTATAGTGAATCTTCATATATAGTGAAAACTAAAGCTTCAAACTACATATATAGCATTTTGTTTCAGAACTCTACACCTTAAACCAATGTTTAGTAGAACTTTGTGCCTACTATTGTCTCTAAATCTTTGAGGCTGTGAATAATGTCGTCAGACTCCTGAGCATCCTCTATGAGTTCACTTAGTCGGCTATTGTTTCTTCTTCTCCAAATCAATTTAATTACCATAAGTTTCTCTTTTAGCATTGAATATTATATGCTTCTTAATTTTGCCCAAAAGTACGCTTAGCTCTCTAAAGTAGTGTCGAAAACTACTCCTCTGGAAACGCCTGAACTTCTATTGCCTCTTCCTAGCATCTAAGTCAATTGAGCTTCTGATTTTACTTCAGCTATTACAATTACAATCACGTCAACTAAGAATTTCGAATCAACTCCCACGCTATGCTCAACCATTAGTAATAATATACCTCTGTCTTTATCCTAGATTAGCTTGAGGCTGTCAAAATCAAAGTTGCTATAAGTTGGGACTCCTTGGTTGATGGATAGGAGCTAGTCTATAGTTTGCTTACATTTCTTGTCATAAACTATCACCAATGGTGAATCAAATTTATGACGATCGACTACCTTTTACAGTTCATCTTGAAGTGATTGTGTTCTTGATAGGCAGATGATCTCCACACTTTCTGAATCGCTATAAGAATTTGAGGCCTCTCTTTCTGATTTAACCTCAATAGAGAGGTAATTTGAAAATACTTCAAGTAGAATCTGACGATAGAACTTAGACTTTGAAGCTGAGAACAAGAAGACCTTTTTGTTGGCAAAGCTCCATAAACCTGTAACTAACTTTCCCAAAGAATAGAAAGATCTTTATTCAATTATCGTGTCATACTCATCAATTATAATTACTTCATCTCTAATTTAATGCTTATAGTATGTGTCTATGTCAACTACTCTGAGATTATCAAAAAGTAATCCTATTTTTTAGTCTATTTACTTGACAAGAACTGTGTTTGGCTCCACTATTGTGATGTTTTGACCAGAGTCTTGATAGTGCATTGCGAGTATGGCTTGCACCCAAGTTTTTCCTGAGCCTGTTGGCATCTCAATGACTGTGATCCTCTCATTACTACTGGCTACCACAGCAGCTACCATCGCCTGATAATAGTTGTGCATATAATATTCAGAATCTTATGAAAGTTTCTGGGAGATCATGTTAAAGTTTTCAAGTTTCTAAGGATCTTTAATTTAAAGCTTCTCAACATGATTTATAAATTTGCTCGCATTCCGGCTCTGTCATGTGCTATTGTCTCAACTCTCCGCTTACAATAGACTTCTAAATAGTGTTGATGACTTGCTTATCCTACTTTTAAATGTAGCTTAGGATCGTTGACGAAGGCTAGGCTTTTAAATTATCACAAATCTATATCAGTTTGGAAATATCATAATGCTTTAAGTCAGTGCTCATAATAAACTCTAGCAGGAGTTTCCTCTAATGGCAAAGTGAAAGTAGTTTGTCAAGCTAAACTCCCTCATCCTTCAAAACTTTTACTTTAGTTAGAACTTTGCATATCATGACTTAATCATCTTCTTCATAATTTTATAGTTTTTGCAATAGTTCCTTCCATAGAAAGGTTTATGGATGCTCTGAAATAATGAAGGCAACTTTATAGATGTGGCCGCTTTCTATTAAGCCACTAATAAGAATCTTTTTATTGAAATCTGTGTCATCAAATCACTAATAGCATTAGGCTTGAGTAGTAAAGCAAGAAATACTAGTGACTTTAGAATTTCCATTCTCAAATCTCTAAACTAAAGCACCATTGAGTCCAGCATTTTTGTTAAAACACTACTATCAGTTGATGAAACGAAGGTTCTGATGTTAGTCTCCTCAATGAAAGGAAGAAATGTTTTTTTAGAAGCCCCCCCTCAAACTTATAGTCGGGTGTTAGTTAGCAAGAGTGATGTTCAACTTAATTACGACTTCAGGCTACTTTGTCAGAATGATGACAAAATGTCAGAATGATGACGCCTTTCTATAAGTTTCGTAATTTCAGATATTTAGTTGCTAGCTTCAATGTTAACTGCTTTCTCGAATTCTTAGCTACTGCTTTAAAGTGAGTGAGATACACTTTGGACAATAAAATTTTGGAGATCAGGAGTAAGCAATTCAAATCGCTTGATCAATCCTAATGCTAGCCTTTAATTGCCTCCGCTGCAATTAGGATTCAAACTTGCTTTTTCAATTTAAGCTTTACTTGAGGCAACATTCTGCATTTATCCCATAGTGCTGCATTTCAACCTTTTGTTCAAAATATTTTTGGAGGGAACATTAAATTTATCAGTTTAATTTTTAAAATCCAGGGATCGCTTTAGTTTCTGACGCTAAGTTCTAATAGTATTTTAAATTAGATCTTTTGAGACTAGTGTGAAAGAATTGCTCCCTTAACGGTCAATGGAGTCTTTGACCTATGAATAAGTTTTTGTGAAATTGAAAGTTAGTTATTAAAGTAGTTGCATCTATTCGCTTGTTAGATATTGGTTTTAAGTGAATTATTTTTGCCTCATTTTTTTAACTCATTTTTTAGTTTTTTCGTTGATGCTTTCCTCAATCCATGAACCATCATCATCTCTCATCTCGTCTTTAGAGGAATCACTGTCAAATTGAAGACTCTCCTAAACTATATTATATAGATAAATCGCAGATATTATTATAAGTTTGTAGTCTCACCTGAACTTTCCATTGAAGATTAAAAAAGCGGGCTTTTCTATTAAAATTTAAATTATTAATTAATTAATAGTCTTCTCAATAAAATTAATCGCTCTAAAATATTTACTATGGGTTTTGAGGGAACAATTATAGTTTTGTGACAACCCCACTCCCCATGACACAAAGTTAAAATTGTTTAAATACCCCAAAAAATTTATCTCTTCGCTCTTAAAAGTCGATAGGAAAGAACATTTTTAAAAAATAATACATTGAATTTCTGTGATTTTTTGTGATTAATCACAGAAAATCACACAAAAATGTCTAAATCACAAATTAAGAATTCTATAATCACACTCTATATTAATTGCTCAAACAGTCCTATTAACTATATAAAACTTAAATTTAATATTGAATAATTAAAATTCTTATTAAGATTTCAGAGTCTATGGAAACAGTTATAAAAGGTCGTTCAAATAAATGTCACAGCCAAGTGAAGAAGGAGGTCAAGGACACCTGAAAATCACATAGAGTGAATTATCGGCTAAATTCAGATCTAAATGAGATCTCTACAAATATTTTACTGAAATATGTAATATTTATTGCATCATATTAATTTTGCAGTGAACCTTTACCTCCCACCAATAGAGTCCATCAACAAAGACTACCTTAGATAAGTTTTGAAGGATGAGAAAAAAGTGTTGTCAAATGATTAAGTAAAGATGATTAAAGTACCTAAATTCGGGGAGCTAGCAGTCAAAAACTTCATAGAGGAAATCAAAGGTGAGTCTGAAATCCATCTTTACCTTCCCGAATATCTCAATAAAAAGAAGACTATCGATAGACAATACTTCTTCAATGTGCTTAACACAATTGAACCTGAGTATACTGTTAAGATTGTCAAGCACGCCTTAGACCTAAGGTACGATCAAGCTAAGAATGAAGAAAAGAAAAACTATATACTGATATCAGATTAGTGGCACAAGAAGCTATTGCAGCACCCTTTTGTCTCTTGTAATTATTTACTAAGTGCCTTATTTTAGTAACAAAAAAAAAAAAAATTAGAATGCTCGTCAGGAAGACAATTCATTTATTAAAAGAGAGCAGTAAAGTGGTTGGACCAAGAAAGGCAAAGGAGTTACAGCCCATCGCGACAAGTCTAAAACGATTCAAGGATGGGGGGAGATAGGTATTGAATTAGAGAATGGGAGACACGAAAATGAAGAATGCAAACAAAAGTTCAGAAGGGGGCTCTTCATCTCAGGCAAGCATGTTGATGACATAAAAAGACACTTAATGACGCTTAATTAATACTTAAATCAAATGCTTAAATTATTCACTCTATTAATGCCCTTAAGACAAATTTACTTAATTGTATTATCTTCACTTTCTTCAAAACATCTCTTAATAATTTCACTATAATCTATATTTGCCTCATTAACAGTCTTGTTCAGTTTTATACGTTTAAACTTATTTTTAATAACACTGAAGTAGTCTTCAATAGGGTTGGCCTCAGGAAAATAGGATGGTGTGAATAATATTGGTATCTAGTTCTATGAAGTAAACTCTCGAACCAACTTGCTGTGATGGACTCTTAAGTTGTCCATAACTATAACGAACTTTCTATCTCCAGCAAGCTTGAGCAGTTCTTCACAGAATTCAATGAATTTTTCTGAATTTACAGATGACATATACTATTTAAAGTGAAGTAAGCCAAAAGTGGGAGAGATAGCTGCGATAACAGCAATAGTCTTATTATAAGTACTTTTCATAGGGTGATTAATATTCTAACCCTTATTTGAATACTCTTTTCTCATTATAGTTGAGTAAGAGAACATGACTTCGTCGATAAAAACTATTGCACAACCTTATTATTGGAAATTTAAAATCCCCTGTTATAATTCAAACAGGACTTCCCTTCTTTTGGTCTATTATTTTATTGGGGGCTATTTAATAGACTTAACATTTTTTCTTTTTATATTGTGTTTTTTGTATAAATTACAAAGCACAGACTTGGACAAGCGAATGTTAGGAAAACCTCTATGCAGTAGTTTGCATCTCTAATCTAAAGTGTATCCTGCATGGTTCTTCAAAAGTGTCTTAATTGGCTACATAATTTAATTTTAAAGTTCATCACTATAGCTCTTTTTTCTCGAATTCTAATTCTTTATAGCTTAGCTTATTTTATTGCAGATATCTTCACTTTAACAATCCTAAATCTTGTGTTTCCTTACTTGCTTCAAGTACTCATCGCATACTTTCTTTACGGTAAATTAGGATACCTTTGATAATTCTGCTATAGCTCTATAGCTCATCAGTTTTAAGAAAGTTTTTTGAGACTTTAAATAAAAAAACCTACAAGTAATAATGAAGCTAATTGCTTAAGTCGAGTGCATAAAAATAAAGTTAATTATAATTCATTAGTATAATATTATATACAAAAAGATGAACCATGAAATAAAAATTATAACCACATAACCTCTTCAACTAAGTTTAGAGTTTTTAAAGTAGTGTCATCATTCTGACAATGTGTCATCATTCTGACATTGAAAATAAATATTCAAACTCTTGATTAAAATTCTAAGACTTAATGTCATTTGTAAAAATGAGATTAAAAATAAAAAATGGAACATCTATTAAAACCACTTCACTCTTGCCCTGTTGAAAGTTGTGATTACAAGGGAAGTAAGAATGCAACCTATCAGCACTATCATAGAAACCATCTACAAGACAAAATCGAAAAATACATGAGAAAAGCATTTGAATGTGAGGAATGCAACTATCGGTACAGTACACGCCAAAGTCTCCATGTACACAGGAAAAAATGCCAGGACATTCATAGAAACAGACTGATCAAAGAGTTGAGAAAGTTAGCAAATCATGATATTGAACCCACACATTTGATAAACGATCCAGTGATAGTTGAGTGCGATGTGAAAGTTAGGGAGGTATGGGAGGAGCTCCATCGAACTCAAATGGCTAAAGATGGAACTTTATTCAGAGTGGTAATTATGGACGCTCCCTG
Organism: Oxytricha trifallax; assembly: GCA_000711775.1. Taxonomy (NCBI): domain Eukaryota; phylum Ciliophora; class Spirotrichea; order Sporadotrichida; family Oxytrichidae; genus Oxytricha; species Oxytricha trifallax. The sequence goes on from ARYC01008648.1 coordinate 12,305, forward strand.
GGATAGAACTTGCTTGCCCCTCAAGTACGATACACTTACAGATAAACAAATCAAGGAAATGCCTATTGAGCTAGTTCAAGAGGAGGGGTTTCTATTTATGTGGGTCACCAACTCAAAACCCGAATCAGCGCTATCGTTTTTTAAAAAGCATGGTTATCGATGGATAGAGACTATAGTTTGGGTAAAACTAACAAAGAGAGGAACAGTCTTTAAGGGATAGGGTAAGTACATTCAACATGGTTGTGAGTTGTGCATGGTAGGAGTAAAAGGCCGATATGAAGATATTAAGTAATTTGGGAAATTCAAGTCAAGTCTGAATGTTATAGTCGAGGAAATGAGAGAAGCATCCTAGAA
>ARYC01008650.1:0-13404 GCA_000711775.1 Oxytricha trifallax
TCGCTTTGTCCATATTTTTGAAAAATACTCTATATTAATGATACTGTCAATAATACTTACTATAGTTAAGCGATAGCATTTTCTTTTTTTGAATAACTATAAAGTAGCTTCTTGCTGATCTATGGTTACAGGTCCAATGACACTTTAAAAAAAACAATAAAATTTATTTATTTTAATTCACTTTCCAATTTCTAGTAGTTTGATTTATTAAGCTCTCATAATTCATAGACTCTTGCCATTCGTTATTTATTGGACTAAAGTCGCTCCTTGTAGAACTTGTTTCATCCTGTATTGGTGGATTCTCAGTTCCAATATGACTAGTTTTTAATCTTTTTCTCATTGAAGGTGTTATTTCGTTTTCAAAAGATCTGGCTTTTTTCATATTTTGAGACATTTAATCGAACAACAAATATGAAATTAATAAAAAAGAAACCCCAATCTCAAACATTATCCTCATCAATAAAAACACATGTAAATTCAATTAAGGGTTTTGGGGTTTTGATTAAAGGTTGATTTTTCTATAAATTATTTTTGCATCAAAGCTACTATTTCTGACAATTTTTTGTTTCTTTTTTTCTCGACTCTATAGTCTGAGTCATCATACATTTACTCTTATAGCATATAAGTTTCTGTGCATTTGAATTATTATCCATATAAAATATAATTTTTTGAAAGTAATCTTTTGAGATTCAGTAGCAACATTAAGATTAGAAACCGATGCTTAAAAAATTGTTTTTACTTCAATAAATTAAATGTATTTTCATTGAAACTTGAAGTAATTATCAAGGTAGATATAATATTTTTTATGCTGATTAAAAATAGCTATATCATAATTTATGAAAATAAAGATTTTTAAAAAAATTAAAAAATGTACATATTTTAATGTTTTGGCACTGTTGGGTGGATATAAAATTTTTAAGCAAGAAATTTCCGCCAACCCCAAATAATTAAATTCAAATTTTTATATAAAGAGATGCAAGGATGTATTTAAAACCCCAAAACACCTTAATGAGTTATTCATGTGTTTTTATTGATTGTGACAATGTTGGGGATTAAGGTTTATTTTAATTAGGAAGCATCATTTTCATCCATAAACCCATTATTTGTTCTTATACCATCTTGAAGTACACTATGAAGAAGGTCTTTGCTATCTTATATTTCTAATTATAATTTTTAATCTAAATTCTATACATCAATGAAAGCTATCTCTAGTTATTTTATAGCGTCTTCTTATTCTTTATTGTTACTTGAATGTCTTTGTATTGTCTTGCACTTAAAGTAGGAATTGTATAGGGTATTTATTGCTATTATTTTTGTTGAGTCTTAAATGTATAGGTCCCTCATGAAATCTTAAACTTGATAGTGTTTTAACGATAGAATAATTGGCTAAATTTGCTAGAAGTTCTAATCACCTTTAAAGTATAATACTTTGCAATGTTAATTAGTAAAGAATTCAAGGAAAGGTTTATTGGTATTTTCGAAATTACTGAATTAATTGTCATAGTTATTGCTTAAATGCTTAATCGCATTTTAAATTTGATTTTTTAAGTCTTAAAAGACTTAGTAGATGTTATCACTTAGATGAGTATAATGACTTGCAAAATCTAAACAAAACCCAAACCCGGCCCTTAATGAGGTTTATAAGTGCTTTGATTTGTAGGGAATTTGTTAGGGGTTGGGGTTATTAATTAAATGCGAGACAAAAATAACAAGCTTTTGGGCTCTATTTATGATGATGAGTATATAGATTTAGTGTTTAAACTTCGATATGGATGTGATATGTATAGTGAATAAATCAAACCAGTACTGAACTATAAGTCTATTGCACTGCTCTTAAAGCAAAGTCCATCAACTGTTCGATCTCACTGCCTTATAGCAGTAAAACTAAAGCAATAATAGCTGAATTCTATGCCTTAGAGGAAGTCAAAGTTTTTATAGAAGCATATTGACTATCTTATTAATGAGAAAACTTTGAAGTATTGGGCTAACTTCTCTTTAGACCAACGAGCTACTATGTTTCATCGCCAATTCCCTGAGTTGAAGATCTCTTCTTAGTCTATAGCCAACATCTATAAACGAAATGGTATCTCTTACAAAGGTGTGAATCGTATAAAGAGAGTGATTGATTTCACTCTGCCATTTAGAACAACAACTAAAATTATATTTATAATTAAATGCAGAAATCCTAATAGAATAATATTAAGTTTATACATGCTGACAAGGCTGTGTTTACCTTCAACACTTTCATATAGAAGTTTTGGTATAAGAGGCATAGTAATATAGAAGTATATGACTAGAAAGTCAAGGCATAAACGATGGCAATTCTTGGAGGAATTAGTGAGGATACTGGTTTAGAAACTTATGTTATTCATCCTCGATATATTAAGACAGAGCAGTATATAAAGTTTCTAGAACAGCTGAGAGAGAAGTACCCTGAATAAGAGATTATATTGTTTGTTGATAATCTTTCTGCTCATTAGACTAAAGAAACAAGGAAGAGTTATGAACAACTTAGAATAACGCCAGTGTTCAATCTACCTTACAGTCCATAGTTTAATGGAATGAGTTCTACTGGGGTGTATTAAAAGGTCATTACAAGAAATTGCTCTACCACTTGATGTATGAGCTACCTATCGATACAGTAGACTTTATTAAAAGCTCAGCGAAGAGAGTAGATAATTAATTAGCTTAAAAGTTTGCTAAAGAAGGGAGAGTGAATGTATATAAATAATTTTTGTAGTTAAGTTTATGAATATGTAAATCACATTTAAAATTCTTTAGAGAAAGCTAGCTTCTCTTTCTTTTCTTCTACTTCTTGCTTCCCTCCTCCAAGTTTCTTCTCTTACTGCCATCTCCAGCATCTATGTTCATTGACTCTAAAGGCTAAATAATTGAATAAAGTCTCTTGCTAACTTCATACTTTGTCTGCGACTTTCGCTCTCTGTGAAGCTTGCTCTATTCCTTCATCAAGAAATGCCAGTACCAGATTTTTCTAAAGAGTTAAGCTACAAATCTTACTTGAAATATAAGGGTGCTCCTGCAGCTCTGATAGCCAGCTCTCACTTATCTTGATCCCTTGTTTGTCTTTATCTTCTGATAAGATGCTTTGCCTTTTCTTATGAGATTCTTGAATAATTTCTTTCAAGTAATCACCTTTAATTGTTGCAAGTATGCCAAAGAAATAGTTTCTTTCAGGTAGTTTATTTGACAACTACTTCTTAGTAGGCAGGTACTGCGAAACCTCTGGTTCGTTCATAGCATCATCATATAAGTTTGTCACTGAAATCTTTGGATAGTTTGGAATCTCTGCAAACTTTACATCTTAAGTTTGAATGCTTTCTTCTCTTCGCAAAGTATTGCTCTTTAAAATGAAATTTTAGTACCTTCCATCGTTGGCAGGAACAAACCAACTACATACTCAAGATTAGATACTATGAGTTAATTACCTTGCTGCACCAGGTAGCGGTGCAAATCCTCCTTGCTTCTAAATCTTTGAATCAATTCTTGTGCTTGCACTCTTTTCATTGCATCATTCATTGACTCCATCTTGTTTACAGATCTAAGAAATGATATTCAAATTTAAGTTTATTGATTTCACTTATATACCTCTGTAAAACTTACTCTTAAATATGGGCATCATATAGGAGGTCAACCTCTAAGAAGGATACGGAGAAGGTTTTGAGAACTTGTTTCAAACTTGAGAGATAGATATCAATTCACACTGTTATAGTTCCATATTTTCAAATTTAAATTGGTACGTACTTAATTAGGAGCAGCTCCTAAAATGCTAGTCCTTAATTAGAAGCATTAATTAAAGCTAGTACTTAATTAGGACCACCCTAATTTTAATCATAAAATCACAAAAAACATCCTAAAGCAGTACGTACTTAATTAGGTGCACCTCCTAAATCGGTACGTACTATAATCAACTTATTATTGATAGTAAAAATGGTTACTTCCTCACCTATATGTTGAACTGGATCGTCTTAACACTCATAATTCTTCTCTCATACTCTAAGAACTTCCCTTGAAACTTGTAGGCTTGCAAAGCTCTTATATAAGCTCTCAGTTAAAGAGGCAGTTTTATAATTTTAAATTCAAATTTAAATATGAGCGCTAACATTTTAAGAAAAACAACAGCACTTCCATCAACTAAATGAGACTTACCTTTGGCAGCAATAAAAAGTGTGATAGCTGCGAGATGAACTCTCATAAAGGACTACCAGAGTTATCACTTGAGGTCTGTGTTATTAAAATAGAAATTAATAATAGAAAATAAATGGCAAACAAGTGTGTGGGAGACAGAGAGGAGCAGAAAGGTATCAATGAAATTCCTATACAAACTGAAGAAGCTGAAGTTTATTTTTGTAAGCTATGTGATAGAGATTTTGCTCATAAATCAAGCTGGTACAGACATAAGAAAGAGCATAGAGAAGCCAAGCCCACTGTATACTTAAAGCATGATAAAATAGATGGAAAGTATGACTGCTTTGAGTGCCATAAGCATACTCTCATATAAGAGACTTGAAGAAGCATTTATTAAAAGCTCACAAGAAAGATATAGAAGTTGAGAATCATGAAGTTGAGCTGAAGCTTCTAAACAAAAGAAAAACGAGGGAATATTCTAAGGTCGTAGTACCTGAATAAGCTAGAGAGTTAGAGTACGTTAAGAAGGCACGCAACCAACTGACCTCTGAAATAACAAAAATTATGATCAAGATCCAATACAAGAAAATACCGGTTCTTGCTTAAATTGACCTAGATACTTCTCTTTAAAGCTACCTTATATTAGAAGACTCCTTTGATAAGAAAGTTATCAATGATCATCAATACGCATACAAGGTGTTTCCCTTCAACTTTCTCTTAAGTGATGATAAATATTAAATGGAGTTTACAAATGAGTATCAAGTATTAACTCAAGCAAAGTTTAAAGAGTGCAGCTACTTAATCAATCTAGATGCTGTTCTCCTTGCCAAGGATCATGTTGCTTTCAGACTCCCACTCTTTGAAATGACCCTAAGAGATTTCATTACAAATCAAAGGAATCATAAGTAGCTTGGATAAATAGCAACTCAGACCATACAAGGTATAAAAGAGCTTCACAAGTTAGGGTTTGTTCACAGAGATTTGAAGCCAGAAAATATAATGATAAACTTCTCACCAATAAGAGTAGCAATAATCGATTTCAATAGAGCCTAAAGAGTGGAAGTATCAAGGCTTGGAACTGTAAGGAACACAAGGCTACTATCCAGAAAGAGAAGACTGACTGGATAGATGGAGACTTACAGTGGGATGAGTGGGCTTTAGCAGCAATAATAATAGTGTGCGATATGCCTCGCAACGATTACTACTCTACAAGGTGCGAGAAAGATGCTAAGCAAAGAATAAAACAGTTTATTGACAAAACCAGAGTCTCTCAATCAATAAAACAAATGTCAGAATCAATAATAATAAAACAAAACTCAAGATCAGACATATCAATAAGTAGATAGAGTTGTGGTTAAGTAAGATAAACTTCAGACCACTCCCACATGATCCAAAAGTGCATTTTGAGTGATTAAATTAAATACATTTACAAAAAATTTCACATTAAAACCTATTAATAACCCCAACCCCTAACAAATTCCCTACAAATCAAAGCACTTATAAACCTCATTAAGGGGTTTTGGGGTTTTAAATACTTTGATTTTGAATCAGTTTATTATCGTTGTTTTCTATTAAGCATTATAGTATTGGTCCAAGAGTATTATCAAATATCTTCTTTTCATAAACATAGAACTTGGAGTTAAGCCTTAATTAAATAAATATAAGTATGAATATTTTTGCCAATTTTATTATTTAATTAAAAGTAAAAAGCTATTAAATTAATAATTTACTGTTTAATCTTTTTGAAAAAAATTATTTAATAACAGTCAAATCGTTCTAGAACTAATAGATTTTAAGTTATCGCTTATATTACTAATACTCTATATTTTTTGTAAAATTTAACATACTTATATAAATAAATTATTATTTAAATATGGGAATTTATTTATTTATATATAAATAAATAAATACATTATTTTATTTTAAGCCTTGCTAAGTCTATCATCCTTTTTATCAATTTGTGAAAGTTGTTTACATTTTTCATGTCAAATTTATCTTATTATTTCCTGATCTCATCATTACTAAAAATGCAAAGTTCACTTAATTATTTGATAAGTTCCATTTCTTAAAGTGCATCAAATTCTACAGAGTATTGAGGTCTTTCTATTTCATAGAAAAGTTTCACGTCTTATGTTGATATATTAATTGCTTTACTCTCGTTATCTTTCTCGTTATGTTTAAGCTTTAATCTTTTACTACACTATACTATATTTTAAAGTTTTTCTATCTGTTAATTCTCTAGAAGACTGATATTATTAATTCGTTGATCACTAAACACATCTTGTAATGAAAATAAAGGCTCTGTTATCTCATAAATACATACTTAGTTTGGAACTTATTATCGATAATAAATCTTGTCATTGTATTTGTGATAATTTAGCAGGTCATTGTATTTATCTGGTAAGTTAGTTGAAAATATTGTCATAGCTTCATCATATATTTCATTAGGAATTAATTTTCATCTATCTGTTTAGTTCCCATAAAAAATTCATAATTCTAGTAAGTAAGGCATCTAGTTTTGTAGTACTCCATAACTGAGAATTTATTTTCATTCATGAAATTTAAAGGGGATTAAAAATATATTTTAGAAAAATAAACATTGATTTGAATAATTAAAATACAAATTTGTTTTCATCTTTATAAAGAATATAATCTAACAATTTTAAATTTTTTTGTTTATATAATTCATATATTAATAAAAATAATTATCATTAATAAGGTTAATAGAAGAATAATAATAATTAAACCTATAAATTTTTCCTTGATATTTTCAATTGTTCAATCGCTTTGTCCATATTTTTGAAAAATACTCTATATTAATGATACTGTCAATAATACTTACTATAGTTAAGCGATAGCATTTTCTTTTTTTGAATAACTATAAAGTAGCTTCTTGCTGATCTATGGTTACAGGTCCAATGACACTTTAAAAAAAACAATAAAATTTATTTATTTTAATTCACTTTCCAATTTCTAGTAGTTTGATTTATTAAGCTCTCATAATTCATAGACTCTTGCCATTCGTTATTTATTGGACTAAAGTCGCTCCTTGTAGAACTTGTTTCATCCTGTATTGGTGGATTCTCAGTTCCAATATGACTAGTTTTTATCTTTTTCTCATTGAAGGTGTTATTTCGTTTTCAAAAGATCTGGCTTTTTTCATATTTTGAGACATTTAATCGAACAACAAATATGAAATTAATAAAAAAGAAACCCCAATCTCAAACATTATCCTCATCAATAAAAACACATGTAAATTCAATTAAGTTTGGGGTTTTGATTAAAGGTTGATTTTTCTATAAATTATTTTTGCATCAAAGCTACTATTTTTCGACTATGTTTTGTTCTTTTTTTTTCTCGACATCTATATCTTGGTCACTACAATTAGCTCTTATAGCAGAAAGTTTTCTTGCATGTTGAACTATTTATCCATTTAAAATATATTTCTTGAAAGGTATATTTTTACTCATTATCAAATTATAGATTAGAAACAATGCTAAAATAATTGTTTTTTATTAAAATTAAATGTATTTTCATTGAAACTTGAAGTAATTATCAAGGTAGATATAATATTTTTTATGCTGATTAAAAATAGCTATATCATAATTGATATAAATAAAGATTTTTAAAAAAATTAAAAAATATACATATTTTAATGTTTGGGGCAGGAAACTTGCACTGTTGGGTGGATATAAAATTTTTAAGCAAGAAACTTTCGCCAACCCCAAATAATTAAATTCAAATTTTTATATAAAGAGATGCAAGGATATATTTAAAACCCCAAAACCCCTTAATGAGTTATTCATGTGTTTTTATTGATTGTGACAATGTTGGGGATTAAGGTTTATTTTAATTAGGAAGCATCATTTTCATCCATAAAGCCCATTATTTGTTCTTATACCATCTTGAAGTACACTATGAAGAAGGTCTTTGCTATCTTATATTTCTAATTATAATTTTTAATCTAAATTCTATACATCAATGAAAGCTATCTCTAGTTATTTTATAGCGTCTTCTTATTCTTTATTGTTACTTGAATGTCTTAGTATTGTCTTACACTTAAAGTAGGAATAGTAAAGGGTATTTATTGCTATTATTTTTGTTGAGTCTTAAATGTAAAGGTCCCTCATGAAATCTTAAACTTGATAGAGTTTTAACGATAGAATAATTGGCGAAATTTGCTAGAAGTTCTAATCACCTTTAAAGTATAATACTTGGCAATATTAATTAGTAAAGAATTCAAGGAAAGGTTTATTGGTATTTTCGAAATTACTGAATTAATTGTCATAGTTATTGCTTAAATGCTTAATCGCATTTTAAATTTGATTTTTTAAGTCTTAAAAGACTTAGTAGATGCTATCACTTAGATGAGTATAACGACTTGCAAAATATAAATCAAAACCCAAAACCCCTTAATGAGGTTTATAAGTGCTTTGATTTGTAGGGAATTTGCAAGGGGTTGGGGTTATAAATTAAATGCAAGACAAAAATAGCAAGCTTTGGGGTCTATTTATGATGAAGAGTATATAGATTTAGTGTTTAAACCGCGAAATGGATGTGATATATACAGTGAAAAACCAAACCAGTACTCAAATATAAGTCAATTGCACTACTCTTAAAGCAAAGTCCATCAACTGCTCCATCCCACTGCCTTAAAGCAGTATAACTAAAGCAATAATAGCTGAATTCTAAGCCTAAGAGGAAGTCAAAGTTTCTAGAAAAGCATATTGACTATCTTATTAATGAAAAATCTTTGAAGTATTGGGCTCACTTCTCTCTCGACCAACGAGCTACTATGTTTCACCGCCAGTTGCCTGAGTTGAAGATCTCTGCTCAGTCCATAGCCAACATCTATAAACGAAATGGTACTCTTACAAAGGTGTAAATCGTATCAAGAGAGTGATTGATTTCACTCTGCCATTATACAACAACAACTTAAATTATATTAATAATTAAATGCAGAGAGCCTAATAGAATAATATTAAGTTATGCATGCTGACGAGCCAGTGTTTACCTTCAACACTTTCATCTAGAAGTCTTGGTATAAGAGACATAGTAATATAGAAGTATATGACCAGAAAGTAAAGGTATAAACAATGGCAATTCTTGGAGGAATTAGCGAAGATACTGGTTTAGAAACTTATGTTATTCATCCTCGCTCTATTAAGACAGAGCATATATAAAGTTCTTAGAACAGCTGAGAGAGAAGTAACCTGAATAAGAGATAATACTGTTTGTTGATAATCTTTCTGTTCATAAGACTAAAGAAACAAGGAAGAGTTATGAACAACTCAGAATAACGCCAGTGTTCAACGTACCTTACAGTCCATAGTTTAATGGAATTGAGTTCTACTGGGGTATATTAAAAGGCCATTACAAGAAACTGCTGCCCTACCACTTGATGCATGACCTACCTATCGATACAGTAGACTTTATTAAAAGCTCAGCGAAGAGAGAAGATAATTTATTGGCTTAAAAGTGTGCGAAAGAAGGGAGAGTGAATGTATATAAATAAGTTGTGTAGTTAAGATAATGAATATATAAGTCACATTTAAAAATCTTAAGAGAGAGCTGGCTTCTCTTTCTTTTCTTCTACTTCTTGCTTCCCTCCTCCTAAGTTTCTTCTCTTGCTGCCAGCTCCAGCATCTAGTTCATTGACTCTGGAGGATAAATATTTGAATAAAGTCTCTTGCTAACTTCATACTTTGTCTGCGACTTTCGCTCTCTGTGAAGCTTGCTCTACTCCTTCATCAAGAAGATGCCAGTACCAGATTTTCTAAAGAGTTAAACTACAAATCTTACTTGAAATATAAGGATGCTTCTGCAACTCTGATAGCCAGCTCTCACTTATCTTGATCCCTTGTTTATCCTTATCTTATGAAGAAATGCTGTACCTTTTCTTATGAGATTCTTGAATAATTTCTTTCAAGTAATCTCCTTTAATCGTTGCAAGTATGCCAAAGAAATAGTTTCTTTCAGGTAGTTTATTCGACAACTACCTCTTAGTAGGCAGGTACTGCGAAACCTCTAGGTCGTTCATAGCATCATAATATAAGTTAGTCACTGAAATCTCTGGATAGTTTGGAATCTCTGCAAACTTTACATCTTAAGTTTTCAATGCTTTCTTCTCTTCGCAGAGTATCGATCTTAGAAATGAAATTTTACTACCTTCCATCGCTGGCAAGAACAAACCAACTACATAATAAAAATTAGCTACTATGAGTACATTACCTTGCTGCACCAGGTAGCGATGCAAATCCTCCTTGCTTCTAAATCTTTGAATCAATTCTTGTGCTTCACTCTTTAATTGCATCATTCATTGACGCCATCTTGTTAACAGATCTAAGAAATGATATTCAAATTTAAGTTTATTGATTTCAATTTATACCTCTATAAAACTTACTATTAAATATGGGCATCATATAGGAGGCCAACCTCTAAGAAGGATATGGAGAAGGTTTAGAGAACTGGTTTCAACTTGAGAGATAAATATCAATTTCTACTGTTATAGATCCATATTTTTAAATTTAAATTGGTACGTACTTAATTAGGAGCAACTCATAAAATGCTAGTACTTAATTAGGAGCATTAATTAAAGCTAGTACTTAATTAGGAGCACCCTAATTTTAATCATAAAACACAAAATACCTCCTAAAGCAGTACGTACTAAATTAGGTGCACCTCCTAAATCGGTACGTACTATAATCAACTTATCATTGAAAGTAAAAATGTTACTTCCTCACCAATATGTAGAGCTGAATCGTCTCTTAACACTAATAATTCTTCTCTAATACTATAAGAACTTTCCTTGAAACTTATAGGCTTGCAAAGCTCTCATATAAGCTCTCAGTTATAGAGGCAGTTTTATAATTTTAAATTCAAATTTAAATATGAGCGCTAAAATTTAAAGAAAAACAACAGCACTTCCATCAAACTAAATGAGACTTACCTTTGGCAGAAATAAAAAGTGTAATAGCTGCGAGATGAACTCTCATAAAGAACTACCAGAGCTATCACTTGAGGTCTCTGTAATTGAAATAGAAATTAATAATAGAAAATAAATGGCAAACAAGTGTGTGGGAGACAGAGAGGAAGAGAAAGGTATAAATGAAATTCCTATACAAACTGAAGAAGCTGAAGTCTATTTTTGTGAGCTATGTGAGAGAGATTTTGCTCATAAATCAAGCTGATAAAGACATAAGAAAGAGCATAGAGAAGCCAAGCCCACTGTATACTTAAAGCATGATAAAATAGATGGAAAGTACGAATGCTTTGAGTGCCATAAGCAATACTCTCATACAAGAGACTTGAAGAAGCATCTATTAAAAGCTCACAAAAAAGATATAAAGTTAAGAATCATGAAGTTGAGCTGAAGCTTCTAAACAAAAGAAAAACGAGGGAATATTCTAAGGTCGTAGTACCTGAATAACTAGAGAGTTAGAGTACGTTAAGAAGGCACGCAACCAACTGACCTCTGAAATAACAAAAATTATGATCAAGATTCAATACAAAAAATACCGGTTCTTGCTTAAATTGACCTAGATACTTCACTTTAAAGCTACCTAATATTAGAAGACTCCTTTGATAAGAAAGTTATCAATGATCATTAATACGCATACAAGGTGTATCCATTCAACTATCTCCTTAGTGATGATAAATATTAAATGGAGTTTACAAATGAGTATCAAGTACTCACTCAAGCAAAGTTTAAAGAGTGTAGTTACTTAATCAAGCTAGATGCTGTTCTCCTTGCCAAGGTTCGTGTTGCTTTCAGACTCCCACTCTATGAAATGACTCTAAGAGATTTCATAACAGATCAAAGGAATCATAAGTAACTTGGATAAATAGCAACTCAGACGATACAAGGCATTAAAGAGCTTCATAAGTTAGGGTTTGTTCACAGAGATTTGAAGCCAGAAAAAATAATGATAAACTTCTCACCTGTAATAGCAATAATCGATTTCAACAGAGCCTAAAGAGTGGAAGTATCAAGGCTTGGAACTGTAAATAGAACGCAAGGATACTATCCAGAAAGAGAAGACTGGAGAGATGGAAACTTTTAGTGGGATGTGTGGGCTTTAGCAGCAATAATAATAGAGTGCGATATGCCTCGCAACGATTACTACTCTACAAGGTGCGAGAAAGATGCTAAGTAAAGAATAAAGTAGTTTATAGACAAAACTAAAGTATCTCAATCAATAAAACATATGGCAGAATCAATCATAATAAAACCAAACTCAAGATCAGACATATCAATAGAGCAGATAGAGTTGTGGTTAAGTAAGATAAACTTCAGACCTCTCCCACATGATCAAAAGTGCATTTTGAGTGATTAAATTAAATACATTTACTATAAATTTCACTTTAAAACCTATTAATAATCCCAACCCCTAACAAATTCCTACAAATCAAAGCACTTATAAACCTCATTAAGGGGTTTTGGGGTTTTGAATACTTTGATTTTGAATTAGTTTATTATCTTTATGATCAATTAAGCATTATAGTATTGGTCCAAGAGTGTTATCAAATATCTTCTTTTCATAAACATAGAACTTGGAGTTAAGCCTTAATTAAATAAATATAAGTATGAATATTTTTGCCAATTTTATTATTTAATTAAAAGTAAAAAGCTATTAAATTAATAATTTTACTGTTTAATCTTTTTGAAAAAAATTATTTAATAACAGTCAAATCGTTCTAGAACTAATAGATTTTAAGTTATCGCTTATATTACTAATACTCTATATTTTTTGTAAAATTTAACATACTTATATAAGAAAAATCATTATTTAAAAATGGGAACTTATTTATTTATATATAAATAAATACATTATTTTTTTAAGCCTTGCTAAGTCTATCATCTTTTTTATCAATTTGTGAAAGTTGTTTACATTTTTCATGTCAAATTTATCTTATTATTTCCTGATCTCATCATTACTAAAAATGCAAAGTTCACTTAATTATTTGATAAGTTCCATTTCTTAAAGTGCATCAAATTCTACAGAGTATTGAGGTCTTTCTATTTCATAGAAAAGTTTCACGTCTTATGTTGATATATTAATTGCTTTACTCTCGTTATCTTTCTCGTTATGTTTAAGCTTTAATCTTTTACTACACTATACTATATTTTAAAGTTTTTCTATCTGTTAATTCTCTAGAAGACTGATATTATTAATTCGTTGATCACTAAACACATCTTGTAATGAAAATAAAGGCTCTGTTATCTCATAAATACATACTTAGTTTGGAACTTATTAT
>ARYC01008651.1:0-13990 GCA_000711775.1 Oxytricha trifallax
TATATGCGAGGTTTGGGGTCTGTTTATGACAGTGAGTATATAGATTTATTGTTTAAGTTGCGATATGGATGTGATGATTATAGTGAATAACTCTAGCCTGTTCTCAATTATACATTTATTGCAAGACTGCTCCATAAATCTCCAGCAACTGTGAGGTCTCACTGTCTATTAGCATTGAATTTAAAGAGATAGCATCTTAATTCTAAGTCTAAGAGAGCCTTAAAATTTTAGCAGCATCATATTGAATATCTTATTAATGATAAGACTCTTAAATACTGAGCTCATTCTTCTCTAGCCTAGAGGGCTGTGATGTTTCATCGCCAATTTCCTGAGCTTCACATATCTGCTTAATCGATAGCTAACATATATAAAAAGAACGGAATATCTTACAAGACAGTCAATCGCATTAAGAGAGTGATTGACTTTAATGTTCCATTTTATAAGACTAATTTAAATTATATATTCGATTAAATGCAGAGGTCTTAAGAGCATAATATAAAGGTCATACACGCTGATGAGGCAGTATTTACATTCGATGCCTTTATATCAAGGTCTTGGTACAAGAGGTATAGTAATATAGAAGTTTATGACTAAAATGTTAAGGTGTAAACTCATGCTATTCTTAGTGGAATAAGTGAAGATAGTGGCCTCGAGACTTATGTTATTCACCCTCGTTCTATAAAGACTGAATAATATATTAAGTTCTTGCAATAACTGAGAGATAAGTACACTGACTAAGAGATTATTCTGTTCGTTGATAACTTATCAGTTCATAAAACTAAAGACTCAAGAAAGGAATATGAAAGGCTAAATATAACACCTGTATTTAAAATTCCTTACAGCCCATAGTTTAATGGAATTGAATTATTTGGAGGTTATTGAAAGGTCATTATAAAAAATTGCTGCTCTACCATCTGATGCATGATTTAAAGATAGATACAGTTGATTTTATTAAGAGTGTTGCGAAGAGAGTCAGCGATGAGAAAGCTAAAGTATGCGCAAGAGAAGGGAGATTTTGTGTATATATAAGTTTTAGATTTAAACGAATGAATAAGTTCACATATTAAATTTACCCGTGAAGGGATTTTGGTTCTCTTTCTTTTCTTCCTCTTAAGGCTTGCTTGGGCCTATGTTTCTTCTCTTAGTGCCAGCTCCTGCATCTATGTTCATCTCTTCTGGCTTTTATAAATCTTTGAAGAGGCTCTTACTAAATTCATGTTTTACTTGAGACTTTCTCTCTCTGTTTAATTTGCTGCGCTCTTTCATCAAGTATATAGCAGCACTAGGTTTTTCTATAAAGTTAGAAGACTAAGCTTACTTGAGATGAAAGGATGCTTTTAAAGTTCCTACAGCCAGGTATCACTTATTTTAATACATTGCTTTTCTTTTTCTTCAGGAGAGATGCTGTAGCGTTTCTTAAATAACTTCATTTAAGTACTCAGGTTTCAGAGTTCCAAGAACACCAAAGAAGAAGTTTCTCTCTGGCAACTTATTAGAAAGCTGTAGCTTTGATGGAAGGTAGAGAGCTACGTCCGGATTACTCATAGCATCGCCACATATAGGTTTGTCACTGATATTTCAGGGTAGTTAGGTATCTCTATCATCCTAATTTCATTAGACTTAAAAGCTTTTTTCTTCACTCAGTAAGGCTTTTAAGAATGAGATTTTAGTTCCCTCCTAAGTCGGCAAGAACAATCCAACTATAATGGATTTATTAATTTTCTTAAGAACTTACCTTGCTATACCAAATATCTATAAAGGTCCTCTTTACTTCGAAATTTTCCTATTAAATCTTGAGATTAAATTCTCTTGAATTGCATCATTCATAGACTTCATCTTGCTTCCTCTTTCTAGAAATGTTAATAAAATTTTAAAATTATGGATATCCATTCTAAGTTTATTAAAATCTTACTACTAAATAGGGAGGACCTACTGGAGGTCAACCTTGAAAAGATATACGGAGAAGCATTGAAAAACTTGCTCCAAGTTCACAAATTGATTTCCATTTTTTATCAATCTATCTCCATTAAATTGCTTTTAATAATGTTTAATTATTTTAGGAGGTCCTCCAAATTAAGTTCGAACTTTTATTAGGAGTTAAATTTTAAGGTTAAAACTTAATTAGGACCATATTAAATTTTAAAATTTTAATAACTTTACCTCCAAATTAAGTTCAAACTTGATTTGGAGGACCTCCTAGAGAAACAAAACTTCATTAAGTATTTTAATTTACTAAAATATGTCAACTTAGAGTCTTTTATGGTTAGTTAATTTTCTTACCTCTCAGCAAAGAATCTACCAGAGTGCCTTATACTCTCCTATTATAGATTATCAAGGTATATTTTATCATTATTATAATAAAATATATCAGCAAACTAAAATGAGCGCTAACCTGTTAAGAAGAGCGGCATTACTTGGATGCAGTCAATAAAAGTTATCATTCCAGCAACCAAGAAAAGTAGAGGACCAGAGACGCTTGTACTCAGTGGGAGCCTACTTATGACAACTTTGACCAGTCTAGCTTTGAGATTTAAATATAAGTTAAGTAGAAGGTTAATATAGAAGCTGTGCAAAATGAGGAGGAGGTTGAACAACCAGCATAGAGCATTAATAAATACCAGCCAAAGTTGACTATTAATCCAAAAAATGCAATAAAGTTTTCCCTTACAAGTCAACTTATAAGAGACACTTGAGAGATATACACAACGATATGCCAAGGTTATATCTCAAGCATTAAAAGAAAGATGGGAAGTATGTTTGTGAGTTCTGTGAGAAGCTATATTCTCATACTAGAGACCTCAAAGTGCACTTAAAGAAAAAGCACAATTAAAGTTTTGTCTTTATTCATGATTCTACAGGGAATAGATTCCTCTAAAAGAGAAGATCAAGAAACCCAGTGGAGTCTCTTAGAGTTGAAGTCTAGAGTAAGTAAAGATGAAGAAAGCAGTCAAGAACTTTCCAGTCTCTGAGATCAATAAAATCATGGTTAAAATAGAGGCAATGAAGATTCCCATATTATAAATTATTGACTTAGATTATTGCCTAGAAAGCTACCTCACTCTTGAAGATAAAATAGAGAAGAGAGTCATTACTGATGACTAATGCTTACAAGATATATCCATTCAATTACTTCCTTGCTGATGACAAGTTCCAAATGTAATTTGCCTTTGAGTATTATGCTCTTTAAAAGGCAAAGTTAAATGAGTGCAGGCATATCATATAGCTTGATGCTATTTTACTTGGTAAAGATCATGTAGCCTTCAGGCTTACATTACTTGAAATGACT
Source organism: Oxytricha trifallax (assembly GCA_000711775.1). Classification (NCBI taxonomy): domain Eukaryota; phylum Ciliophora; class Spirotrichea; order Sporadotrichida; family Oxytrichidae; genus Oxytricha; species Oxytricha trifallax. The sequence goes on from ARYC01008651.1 coordinate 3,287, forward strand.
TACAGAGAATTCTTACCTGAAAATAGATGTCAGAGATAAATTAGCTTGATAGTATAGCAAATAGTTGATGGGATTGAAGAGCTTCACAAGCTAGGTTATGTCCATAGAGACTTAAAGCCAGAGAATATCATGATGAACTTTCAGCCTCTTAGAGTTTATATTATTGACTCCTATAGAGCTCAAAGAGTGCAAGCCTCTGCATAAGGAAATGTATACGGCACTCCTGGATATTTCCGAGAGAGAGAGGATTGGAGGGATGGAGACACTTAATGGGATATCTGGGCTCTAGCAGTAATAATAATAGAGAGCGACATGCCAAGAAACGATTGCTTTACTGCAGAGGTGAGAGATTCTAAGCAAAGAATCAAACAATATCTCGATAAAAATAAAATAAATGGAGGAATCAGAGAACTTGCATACTCAACTATTATCAAGCCAAGCTAAGAGAATTAACAAACAATAGAAACAATCAAACATCAACTTAGAAAGATAAAATTCAGAGAACTGCCACATGACTCTAAGCTAATGTTTGTGTGAAATATTTATAAAGCTCGCTTGTTATACTCACTTAAAATACTAATATTTAAACATTAAACCCTTACATAAACCCTATTGAAACCCTAATAAAGTATGCACTAATAGTCTACTTTTATCAATCAAAAACTCAATCAAACCTAATGAAAGGGTTTTGGGGTTTTGATTAAATGCAGTTTATCTTAGCAATTGAATTGAAAATTATTTGATTTTTTGTCATCAAAATGTTAACTAGTATTTTTTCTCACTAAATATATAAATAATCATGATTCTATTATAGATTTTTCTTTTTTGAGTTAGATGATAATAATAATAATAAGTTAAAATATAGGAAACAAGAATTGTCTGATTTTTAAGAATCTTTTAAGAAAAATCTCTTTTAAACTATGTTAGTATAATAAATACCAAAGAATCTTCATGAGTGATATCGTTGGTAATAAATTATCAATATTGATTATGATTTGTTTTTATTTTAAGTGATAATATAAAATAATAAAATGAGAAAATAAACAATTATCAACAGTAAAATAGAAAATATGGTAATTATAACAAGTAGAGGGAAGTAATATAAATTTAATAGAAATCTAATTTAATTTTTAATGTAAGTATAAAAAAATATAGTTAAAAATGCAATTAAACTTTAATAAATTTCAATGAATTTATTAAGTAACAAGAATGTTATAAATAATTTGGAACTAAGTTAATTTGATCATTTTTAAGAATAAGTTTGATACACAGTCAAACCATTAAATAATTTGCTACTTCATTAGCAAGATAATGACATGTTTTTTTAAATAAGTTTACTGGCACGTAGAAGAGTTGAAAAAAAGTAGAGAAGCGGAGAAAGCAGAACAGCTAAAACTATTTGCCCATAATAAAGAAATCCTTAGATTTAATGATACAACACCAACTTCAAGAGTAAGACTATGATTATATACAATAAATATAAGATATGATTAATGATTTATTTATATATCCAGTCAATTGAAATTCAATTTTTTTGTTCCTCGATTTATTTAAGTTATGTTAGTAAAGAATACATGAATATCATTTTCAAGTTGACGACCAGTTTATCCAAAAGCAGCAGTAAAACTGTAATTATATCATACTTTAGTAACACTTTAATTTTTCTGTATTATATTATTATATTTTAGAGTTTTTATTAAATAATTGATAACTTAAAGTAGTTTAATTATTAGATATTATTTGAATTATAGTATAATAATTTACAAAAATTATGGCATATTAATAATCAATTTTTTATAATTAAAAATTTTTTATTTTTTATGTAAGCATTCCTATTTTATAACCTAATTGTCATTTCAAAATAATGATGGTTTTAAAATTATATTTAACACCTTATTAATTAGGTAGAGCATTTTGGAATACCTAAAGTATTTTATAAGCAAATGAAGCATTGTCTCCCTGTAACAGAACTATGATGCCATCATCAGCAGTTATTATTACTTACAATATAAAAGATAAACCCCACAATCCAAGCAAACTATGATGTTTTCTAAACAATAATATCATAATTTATTTTAACATTTCACTTAAATTAAGTTAAATTATCTGCTTAATTGAAATAGTAAGAATGTATGCTTGCAGATTTTCTGTCACTACCTATCTAAGAATCCTATATATTATTATGCATCTTTAAAACAGGCATATATAGCAGCAGCATGAGAATATTAGGGTGGTAAGTTATTAAAACTAATTTTAATGAAAATAATATGGACACTTATCATAAAGCAAGCAAACAAATTAAATGCAATGAAGTTATTCAAAATTAGTCTCTTAGATGAATATGAATTCAATAATTTTTAATTACTGATGTTTATTATTATTCATTTCATATTATTTTTGTAAATTGAAAAAATTACTAGTTACTATTAATTATTTGTTTACCTTAACTGCAACAAATGCACTATTATTTTTATTCTTAAATTTCAATATTGGGAGTGATAATCTCTTGAGCTATTTTCGTTTAAGCTATCATCAAGCTTATTTTTGACTCCTTTATCTTAATTTAATGATAGCCTTCTTCAATTTTATAAGGCAATACAAGCAAATTTATTGAATCATTTGATTTAGTACATAACAACAAATAAGTGTTAATCACTCATAATTATTTAAAATATAAAACATTTAATTGTCGTACTATGAAATCAAGTATTAATTAGTTATTTGGTTGAAAGTCTTACCAGTTTATATTAGTAATTACTTTTTAAGCATATTAATCATGTATGTTAAGTTATTAAACTTTAGAAATTGATTAGTTGCTCCAGGTTTATAACACAAGAGCTTTATCACCGAATTAATTTGGAAGAGATGAGATAAGTTATATAGCTTTACATATGCTTTACAAAACACTCAAAAACAAAATTTAATTAATGAAGAATGAAGACTAACCCAAAAATTAGCTTATTACATAAATGGTTTTACCTATTTGTTATTTGATTTGTATTATTTTAAAGAATAAAATATGTTATATAAATTATGATGAATTTCTTCAATAATAACGAGGTACGTATAATATAACTTTTAATTTTTGCTTGTATAAGTATAATAGACTGTGATAAATTAAACTTAAAACCATAATTTTTTACTTCAAATCTACAAGAAAATGTTAGTTAATTTTTATTGGCCTTTGTCTTCTTTTTTAAATCTTTCACATAATAGATGTTATTCAGAATTACAAATCGGCTTAGCAATTATCACTTACCTGGAAATCTAAATGCTCTAGCTCTAATTCAATGTATAAATAAATATGCTAAATATTTACTATAAAATTTTAAGAATTCATAAATATGTAATAAGATTCTGAAATAAAACAGCTTTAAAGCCATATAAAAGACATCAATTTATCTAAAGGCAAAAATCATTTTTTTAAATAAATTAATTAAAGTAATAAAATAAGTGAACTCATATTTTCTAAAAAAGTCTAAACATATTGTTTTAATACAGTGCTAATTTTTAAGAAAAATTGATGTTTTATTTATCTTTAAAGATACCGAAGATATACAATTAATGATATTTTTTGTATTTATTCAATATACTCCTTACACTTCATTATATTTGGGGTTTTCAAAGCATCAGAAATGAAGAACTAATATATTGGTGATAACGCTTGAAATTAAGTAAATCCCATAACCAAGTCTGATCAGAAAAAGTATAACATTAGAGCTGTAAGAATATAATTAGAAAACATTTCTTTTGCTTAATATTTGAAATCAGATACTTATTAAATATAATTCAAGCATTTTTTATTTAATTTCATATTTGAAGTTTGAAATTGGTTTATTAGAAATAAGTTAAATATTATTAATCTAAAAACTAAATATATTAAAAACTATTCTTATAGATTGGACTCAGGTTGAGAACTCAATAAAAATTTATGTTACAAAAACATATCTTTAATTGTTTTTTATTGTGGTTCTAACTAGCAAGACCACAGGTGCAGCTGGATTGTTGCTTCGCTATACCGCAGAGAGAGGTGACTTAGAAGATTCAAATGACGATGATGATGAAGAAGATGACGATAAAGAGGATAGTAGTCCTAATCAGATATATTTACATTTTCGATTTTAATAATAAGTTTTAGTATTAATGTTATTAGATTAATAATAATTAAATGATTTCGTATTATAAATCATAAAAATATTATTATCGGAATATATAATTACAAAAACTTTTAAGTTTAACCTCATACTAAAAGCTCAGCAAAATAAAGGCAGTTAGATATTTTCTGACTCAAATGGTTGTTTTTATAAATGCTATGACTGTTATTGCTGCTAATGAAAATATTTTAGAATTTATTGAATTGTATTAATTGATACTGGTTATTATGAAAAGAAGAAAATATGAAGGGACAGCTGATGTCAAAAGTTCAAATACTAATCAATAACGTTTGGCATTTTTAAGCAATTATAAATGAATTTTTTATTTTTAAAAAAAATATTTATAAATTATTGGAAAATTAATTAAAAATTAAATTTATGAATGCTAATTATTAGGATCTAGATTAAGCAATCTTTATATTCAATAAACGATGATATAAATTTTGTATATAATATATAAAATTGAATAAAAATCTTTACTATTTAGAGCAAGATAATTTAAAATTCAATTAATTTAATGGTACAATATCCAAGAAACATTTTTTATTTTTAGGCTTCGCAAAATAGTATCTTTTATTAAGAAATTTAGAATATAAAATTTATTTTACATTATAATTGTCCGATTCAATACTCTTAACAATCAATTAACTATTATTACGTAATTTTATAAAGTTTATAAACAATATTCAATAATATTAGAATGCAGTAGCGAATCTATAAGTCAATCTTTTATAAACAATTCCAACGCCTAAAATTTATTAATTTGAAAGCAAAATAGGATAGACAAGCTAAACATAAAACCATTATATAGCTAACTTTTTAGAGCATTTCACACTAAGATTATGATTATTGTTTAACCCTACAGAAATTGGTAAAAGTCAATATTTTAAATTAATAAATATTGCTATAAGTGAGAATCTTCTAACACAAAAATCTTCGCAATAACCAGAAAATGTTTTAAGCTATTCTTTCTTATAATTGAAATTTTAATAACTAAATATTGATATTTAACAGAGAGCGAGATGGAAAGAAATCTAAGTCAAATCAATTGATTTTTAACTGCAAATTATATTAAGGTGTGTCTCAAGCATAACAGTAAGTACTATTTATTAAACATAGAAAAAAAAGTTGGTTACTCTACACGATAAATTTTTAAAAGGACTTTTCGCCACGAGTGAAAGATTTGCCTAAATCCCTATGATATGCTTTAAATGTTCCTTATTACCCATTAAAAGATATAATAATTGCCATAAACCGATTAATTAAGGAAATCATTCTTTATCAGATTCATGAAATTGTAGAAGATCAGTCAGTAAATTAAGAGAAGATAAATATAGCATATAAATTCTAGTTTTTAATAGTAAGATACTGATGATTATTGGGAAAAGGAAAGAGATGAGGATGGGAGATGGAAAATTCATTGGTTAAGATAATTAATTTTTTTTTAAAAAAAGTTGCTTTATATTCGGGTGTTGACGTCAGCGCTTGCTACCTGACGTAACCATTCGATACATGACATCACTATTCGATACATGACGTCACGACTCGCACATGACGTCGGCACTTACCACGTGACGTCAAAATATACCACGTGACGTCAGGAAAAATGACATGACGTCAGAGCTTGCTAATGACGTCTGGCCTCTGTACATTCATAACCTCAAACCCTTAATGAGGTTATAAGTAATTTGATTTGTAGGGAATTTGTTAAGGGATGGGGTTATTAATAGGTTTTAATGTGAAATTTGTAGTAAATGTATTTAATTTAATCACTCAAAATGCACTTTTGGATCATGTGAGAGAGGTCTAAAGTTTATCTTGCTTAACCACAACTCTATTAGCTCTATTGATATGTCTGATCTTGAGTTTGGTTTTATTATTATTGAGTCTGCAATTTGTTTTATTGATTGTGAGACTCTTGTTTTGTCTATAAATTACTTTATTCTTTGCTTAGCATCTTTCTCGCACCTTGTAGAATAGTAATCGTTGCGAGGCATATCGCACTCTATGATTATTGCTGCTAATGCCCACACATTCCATTAAAAGTCTCCATCTCTCCAGTATTCTCTTTCTGGATAGTACCCTTGCGTTCTCATTACAGTTCCAAGCCTTGATTGCTACTCTTTAGGTTCTGTTGAAATCGATTATTGCTACTCTTACTGGTAACAAGTTTATCATTATATTTTCTGGCTTCAAATCTCTGTGAACAAACCCTAACTTATGAAGCTCTTTAATACCTTATAAGGTCTGAGTTGCTATTTATCCAAGTTACTTATGATTCCTTTGATCTGTTATGAAATCTCTTAGGGTCATTTCATAGAGTGGAAGTCTGAAAGCAACATGATCCTTGGCAAGGAGAACAGCATCTAGCTTGATTAAGTAACTACACTCTTTAAACTTTGCTTGAGTGAGTACTTGATACTCATTTGTAAACTCCATCTAATATTTATCATCACTTAAGAGATAGTTGAAGGGATACACCTTGTATGCGTATTGATGATCATTGATAACTTTCTTATCAAAGGAGTCTTCTAATATTAGGTAGCTTTAAAGAGAAGTATCTAGGTCAATTTAAGCAAGAACCGGTATTTTTTTGGATTGAATCTTGATCATCATTTTTGTAATTTCAGAGGTCATTTGGTTGCGTGCCTTCCTAACATACTCTAACTCTCTAGCTTATTCAGGCACTTCGACCATAGAATACCCCCTCGCTTTTCCTTTGTTTAGAAGCTTCAGCTCAACTTCATGATTCTCAACTTCTATATCTTTCTTGTGAGCTTTTAAAAGATGCTTCTTCAAGTCTCTTGTATGAGAGTATTGCTTATGGCACTCAAAGCAGACATACTTTCCATCTAATTTATCATGCTTTAAGTATACAGTGGGCTTGGCTTCTCTATGCTCCTTCATATGTCTAAACCAGCTTGATTTATGAGCAAAATCTATCTCAAACACCTCACAAAAGTATACTTCTACTTCTTCAGTTTGTATAGGAATTTCACTAATACCTTTCTCCTCCTCTCTGTCTCCCACACACGTGTTTGCATTTATTTTCTATTATTAATTTCTATTTTAATAACAGAGACCTCAAGTGATAGCTCTGGTAGTTCCTTATGAGAGTTCATCTCACAGCCATCACACTTTTTATTGCTGCCAAAGGTAAGTCTCCTTTAGTTTGATGGAAGTGCTGCTGTTTTTCTTAAAATGTTAGCGCTCATATTTAAATTTGAATTAAAATTATAAAACTGCCTCTATAACTGAGAGCTTATATGAGAGCTTTGCAAGCCTACAAGTTTAAAAGGAAGTTCTTAGATTATTTGAGAAGAATTATAAGTGTTAAGAGACGATCCAGCTCTAAATATGGGTGAGGAAGGAACCATTTTTACCTTCAATAATAAGTTAATAATAGTACGTACCGATTTAGGAGGTGCACCTAATTAAGTACGTACTGCTTTAGGAGGTATTTTTTGATTTTATGATTTAAATTAGGGTGTAATTAAGTACTAGCTTTAATTAATGCTCCTAATTAAGTGAGTACCAATTTAAATTTAAAAAATATGGAACTATGACAGTAGAAATTGATATCAATCTCTCAAGTTTGAAACTAGTTCTCACAACCTTCTCCATATCCATCTTAGAGGTTGACCTCCTATAGGATGCCCATATTTAATAGTAAGTTTTACAGAGGTTTATAATTGAAATCAATAAACTTAAATTTGAATATCATGCATAGATCTGTAAACAAGATGGAGTCAATGAATGATGCAAAGAAAAGAGTGCAAGCACAAGAATTGATTCAAAGATTAAGAAGCAAGGAGGATTTGCATCGTTACCTGGGTTGCAGCAAGGTAATGAACTCATATAAACTCATTTTGATTATATAATAGTTTGTTCCTGCCAACGATGGAATGTACTAAAATTTCATTTCTAAGAGCCATACTCTGCGAAGAGAAGAAAGCATTGAAAACTTAAAATGTAAAGCTTGCAGAGATTTCAGTGAATAACTTATATGATGATGCTATGAATGACCCAGAGGTTTCGTTGTACCTGCCTACAAAGAAGCAGTTGTCAAATAAACTACCTGAAAGAAACTATTTCTTTGGAATACTTGAAACAATTAAAGGAGATTACTTGAAAGAAATTATTCAAGAATCTCATAAAAAAAGGTACAGCATCTCTTCAGAAGATAAAGACAAACAAGGGATCAAGATAAGAGAGAGCTGGCTATCAGACCTACAGAAGCACCCACATATTTCAAGCAAGATTTGTAGCTTAACTCTTTAGAAAAATCTGGTACTGGCATCTTCTTGATGAAGGAATAGAGCAAGCTTTATAGAGAACGAAAGTCGCAGACAAAGTATGAAGTTAGCAAGAGACTTTATTCAAATATTCAGCCTCCAGAGTCAATGAACATAGATGTCGGAGCTAGCAGCAAGAGAAGAAACTTAGGTGGAGGGAAGCAAGAAGTAGAAGAAAAGAAAGAGAAGCCAGCTCCCTCTAAAGAATTTAAAATGTGAATTATATATTCATTAACTTAACTACAAAACTTATTTATATACATTCACTCTCCCTTCTTTCGCACACTTTAAAGCTAAATAATTATCTACTCTCTTCGCTGAGCTTTTAATAAAATCTACTGTATCGATAGGTAGGTATAGCAGCAGTTTCTTATAATGACCTTTTAAAATACTCCGTAGAACTCAATTCCATCAAATTATGGACTGTAAGGTACGTTGAACACTGGCGTTATTCTAAGTTGGTCATAACTCTTCCTTGTATCTTTAGTCTTATGAACAGAAAAATTATCAACAAACAGTATAATCTCTTATTCAGGATACTTCTCTCTCAGCTGTTCTAAAGAACTTGATATACTGCTCTGTCTTAATAGAGCGAGGATGAATAACATAATTTTCTAAACCTGCATCCTCGCTAATTCCTCCAAGAACTGCCATTGTTTGTACCATGACCTTTTAGTCATATACTTCTATATTACTATGCCTCTTATACCAAGACTTCTAGATAAAAGTGTTGAAGGTAAAAACAGCCTCGTCAGCATGTATAAACTAAATATTATTCTATTAGGCTCTCTGTATTTAATTATAAATATAATTTAAGTTGTTGTTGTAAAATGGCAAAGTGAAATCAATCAATCTCTTGATACGATCCACACCTTTGTAAGAGATACCATTTCGTTTATAGATGTTGGCTATAGACTAAGCAGAGATCTTCAACTCAGGGATTGGCGATGAAACATAGTAGCTCGTTGGTCTAAAGAGAAGTGAGCCCAATACTTTAAAGTTTTCTCATTAATAAGATAGTCAATATGCTTCTATAGAAACTTTGACTACCTCTTAGGCTTAGAATTTAGCTACTATTGCTTTAATTATAGTGCTATAAGAGAGTGGGAGCGAAAAGTTGACGGACTTCGCTTTAAGTGTAGCGCAATAGACTTATAGTTTAGTACTGGTATGATTTATTCACTGTATATATCACCTCCATAGCGCAGTTTAAACACTAAATCTATATACTCTTCATCATAAATAGACCCCAAAAGCTTGCTATTTTAGTCTCGCATTTAATTAATAACCCCAACCCCTTACAAATTCCCTACAAATCAAAGCACTTATAAACCTTATTAAGGGGTTTTGGGGTTTTTATTACGTCAAGGCTTTGTAATTGATGATAATAAATAGTATTTGTTATCATCAATTAATTTATCAGAAAATTCTATAATCTAATTTGAATTTTAGTTCTAGCGTTTAATATGTCATTAATTAAAAACTTTGAAATTAATTAATACTTTAAGGTATAATATTTTGGTAATATATAATAAAGAACCTTATTAGGCTTTAGTTTATAAGATTCTACTTAATTTAATTAAGCATTAATTAATTTTCTATTTTAATGTTCATAATAGCAAGTATGGGGGGAAGTTTCCAGCACTGGTTTATGATGAAAAAAATAATTTAAGGAAGTTTCCTGCACTTTTTTTTAAATTTGTAATTTCTAATTTTTTTTAAATTAAATTAATCTTTATTACAACTATTAACCAACTCCAAGACTAATCTTATTGTTGTAATTTTACTTTAATTTAACAATGAATACTCAATATCTATCTTCAGATTCCAAACAACTTTGACATTTTTCATAAGATATTTTTAGTTTCTGTCTTTTAAATATTATATTGCTTTATTATAGTAATTCCATATATTTTATCCAATAGTTAGTGTAATTCTGAATTAATATATCTTGTTCTTACCACGCCTATATAATTTTAGAGTGTATTTCTAGAGCTACTTCAATGATGAACAATATGCTCTTAATATTGAATGGGTCATAAAAATATTAAATTTGTTTATTTAGTAAAATTTATTAAATTTAACGTAAAGAAAAAAACAGTGCAGGAAACTTCCCCCCACCCCAAAAGTATTTCTAATAATATGAAATTGTTATCGATTGAAAAATTATTTTTATTTTAAATTCAAAGTTGTTTACATAAAATATACATCTACAGTTTCCTCTTTGAACATTAGAAATATGATATAAAGTTAAT
>ARYC01008653.1:0-13520 GCA_000711775.1 Oxytricha trifallax
ATTTATTATCTCTTGATTAGGTTGGGGTGCATCAAATGATTTAATATGCTAAATTAAAACGATAAGAAAAAATGGACTAGTCATAGAACATGATAGTCCATATGAAGCCTGAGTTTGCAAATGCCCTCTAAAATAGTCTTAATTTTAGTGGTTAGTACAAGTTCTTAATAATTTCTATATTATGTAAAAGGGGAGGTCTGTCAATCTCATGAAACAAAGCGCCAAAGGAAAATTAAGACATTAACCAGATGAAGAAATGAAGGGGAATGAGGCATATGAATTGTCATCGAAGAGAAATTACTTAGATTAAAAAAAAGAATTTAGGACGAAGTAAATTAAATAAAAGACGAAATAGGTGAATTGATAAACTCCAAAAATTTGGTGATGCAACTTCATGACTAAGAATAATAAATGGTGAAGGCAAACTTTAAAAATTAGAAAGGTCATAGCAGAACAATAATTTTATGATTTGAATTAAATGATTTAACTTAATTTGGTTCACAAATTTTAGCATTAACATTAAAACTTCAACAAACTCTGGCATAAAAATTAAATCTTATATTACACTGATAGGATTAAGTTTATAAATACTTGAGATATAACAAACTTTTAATCTCAAGTATAATTATTAAGGTTATTTATAAAATAGTAAAATAATTAATGTAGTTTAAAATAATCAAATAATATTTTTTCCAACTTTATGCTTTTAAAAACTAACATTTTGAGATTGAATAGTGAAAGGAATAGGTTTGAAATTACCTAAATGAAATATCTAAACAACTTATTCAAGCACCTAATATTTCAAGTTGGTTCGCCTGAATAATTGTAATTATAAGTAGGTCCGCTTTAATTATAGTTATTATTAATAAAGTAAAGGGACTTTTTTAATGTCTTTATCAGAAAGTTTAAAGAAATTGTTTAAATTATAAGTATTTTATTTAATTAATTTAATAATATAAGATTATGTTATCCTTTGTTAATATTGATTTGTTATACTGTTTGTTTATCAGTTTTCATATAGGTTTTATTGATTAATTAATTTATAAGAACATTGATTTAAGAACAATCAAGTTTAAAAATAGTAGTTCGAATAATTACACAACAAGTTTTAAATGGATTGAATGAAAAACATTCTAGATTTTAATTGTTCAAGTTCAAGAATAGACTGCTAATTATAATAGTACCTTAAATTAGCAACTATGTCAGCTATTTAAGCAAGTCAAGATATAAACTTATATTAATAAAGAATAAGTAGAAAATTAAGCACAAAAAAATTAAAAAAACCAAAACCCCTGAAACTAAAAAACTGATTAAGAATTTTCAGACCACACTGCTGAATTATTTTATGATGATCAACTTAAGGAGCTTAAATAAAAAGAATAGAGGACTAAGATTGTGAAGCATTTAAAACAGTAAGGCATACTAGGAAAGAAAACGTATAAAGATGTAAAAGTTCAATTACAAAAGAAATTTCACAAGGATGAATTATATCATCATCGAAACTGGCTAATAACAACTTTAAACTCCAGAAAAAGCGAAAGTAAATGATCGACCCCTGGTAAATAAGTTGCTACAAAATAACTATAAAATTATTAAGATTAAAAATTGAGCTAAAAAATTTAACCAAAACCCATTACAATAAGTAGTAATTAAGGAAGTAATAATTCAGATAAACTGACACAACTTGAATAGAAAATTCACTCTGGCTTATAATAATTAAATTCATAATAGCTAAAAACAGACACTGATGAATTTCAATAAAAGTCCGATACAATTTTTCCTGAATTAAATCAATTAGAGTAAATCGTAAATTACTAGTTTCAAGAATTAATTTAATAAGCTTAGATTGACATGAGAGAGAACTTGAAAGCCCAAATGCCAGAAATATTTTAAGATTAACTAAAAGAAAAGCATGACTAAAAACTCTAACTTAACAATGAATAACTAACAAATATTCAGGAAAAGGTTGATGAGATCGATATTCAAATGATATAAAAATTGATAAAAGATGGAAAAGTCGAAATTTAAAATGAGATTTAGGTGCTTGTTAAGGATATTAAAGACTTATCTCCGACTATCGGAATTGCAACATAAGAATCCTTAGTTAACTAAATTAAAAGATTTACATAACTTTATCAAAGCTTGAAAGAACTAATTGAGGAAATTAAAATTAACTCAAACTCTTAAGTGAGCAATGAAAAATATTTGAAATTTATATGTCTAACAAATAATTAGAATACTAAAAAAAATAAAAGGTCTAGCCAATAAATTCCAAAAACATTTTGGATTAAGTAAATATTATATGCACTGACCTTTCAAAAAAGTTTTATACCAATTCAAATATTTTAAACAACATCATTAAAGAACTTAAAAACAGAGTAACCTGTATTGAAAAAAACAAAATTAAAAAGAGTATGGACTAAATTGTTTCTTAAGCAATAAAAGTGGCATGTCATAATAGTTAAATCAAACTTAAACTATGTAAAGTATCAACGGTCTCTAATAACTCATAGAATCTGAATTAAACAAAACAATTTAAAGGTTCAACTCTCAAATCAACTCTATCAAGTTTGTGTAAATTGAAGGGAAGTAGTTCATGTTTGACAATATAGGGAATAAATTTATTTCAATATAAGAAAATAACTATTTATGATTTAAATTATATAGGTATTACTTATTTTCTCCAATTTATCAATTTACTTATTGACCTTCATAATCCGCCAAGTTATCGAATCATTGGGGTTTTGGGGGTTTATTTACAATATACATTCTACCATTTTGGAATTAGGAAGTCAAGGATCTACAGAACAGACTGATCTAAGTGATTAATTATTTAAAAGAAAAATGCAGGAACTAGAGAATCATTGTGATGGGAGTCTTCAATTACCAAATCAAAGATTTAAGCAAGATATTATACAAAGAGGGACTTTAAGAATCCATTCCTCAAGGAGTGGAAACTCACAATAAAGGGAACCAATTGAACTAGATATTATCAAATTTGGAAACAATTAGTTGGAGACCGACCAGTAGAGATTATCAAACCACAAACTAATTATAGCAAAACTAAGCATAAAATTTTAAGAGAGGGACCTCAAGTTAACAGATAAAGAGAGAAACTATAGAGTGTCAGATATAAGAAAACAATGCTGGAGAACTTATAGAGATGAAAAAAGGAGCTATCTCAGGCGGACCTCGACAATCCTATACAAAAATATTTTGAAGAAAAACTAGAAAAGCATAGTAAGACAAAACATTGGTACAATCAATCACTAGAGGGGATAATAAAGAGCAATGAGTAAAAATTGATGAAAAATCCAAAATTAAATGAATAATCAAAAATTTACTTACGCTTTTTTAATATTTATTTATTTAATTATAATCAAACACTACTATATCTCGAAATTTTATTCACTTTGAGATAGAGTGCGATAGAGTGATATTATTTATTAAAATTACTAATAACTGAAAATAATTGAATTGTAGTTTTAAAATATTTAAATGTTATTTATTATTAACTGATAAATTAATTTACTTTTTATAAAACTTAACCATCTATACATAAATACTTAAACTTAATTCATTTTATTTACTTGTAATTTATATTATATTATATTGATAAGATTTCTTAATAAATAAAATTTAAATATTTTAAAACTACATTTCATTTATTTTCAGTTATTAGTAATTTTAATAAATAATATTACTCTATCGCACTCTATCTCGAAGTCAATAAATCTTCGAGATAGAGTAGTGTTTAATTAGAATTAAAAAAATAAATATTAAAATGACGTAAGTAAATTTTGGATTATTCATTTAATTTTGGATTTTTCATCAATTTTTACTCATTGCTAATAATCCAAACAGTCAATTAATTGAGAATAAGTCTTTTTTGAACGAAGCAATTAGAGATATGGAATATTATCTAGAAAGAAATGATGTCAATTATTTCTTCTACATGGTTAAAAGACAATTTAAAAGCAAGAAATAATCCGAACCAATCAAGGGATTGACAATAAAAGGAGAAACAATCAATTTAGGAGAAGAAATTCAGGAATAGATTTTGAAATTCTACAACAAACTATACCAAGATTTAAAAGATATACACTCAAGAGTCTCCCATTTATTAGACCAAGCAATGATGTATGAAGAAAGAGCAGAGAAATTTTGCGATTTGGAAGAAGTGGAAAGGAGCATTAGAGATGCAATTTTAAAAAAGCCATCGGACCGAATGGATTTGATGGGTCGATGCTAACGAAATCAGAAATAATCAAGGAAGTAGTTAGTCAGAAAATAACAAAATGGTTAAACGCAGGGATATTCCGTAATACCTAAAAGAATGGAGACTAATCCTTTTGAGCAAGAACTTTGGGGATTCATTCTTGGAGATCAATAATAACAGGCCTATAGTGGTTTACTCACATAAACCTCCATTAGTCAATTAAGAATGAAGATTAGGAGATAAGAACAATTAATTAAAAATGTTATTATTATTGGCTGAAATTAATTATAATTAGGCTAAAATCAAATATACACACCCTGATTGGTTTATTTTATAGAAACAATTATTAGAGCCAATAGTTTTAATAATAAGACCAAACATTATTAATTCACGTCAATAAGAATTATATTATTAATTAATTGTTCTTATCTCCCAATCTTCTTTCTTAATTGACTAATGGGTTTTTATCAGTTAAGTTATAAAAAAGGTAATGTTGAACAGACTCCAAGACGAAAACAGTGAACTATTAAAGAGGAAGAATTATTAAAGCGGGTTTAAAGAAAACATGAGAACCCATTTAAATCTCATATAACTACTAGAACATATCAATTGCTCCAGAAGGAAAAGCAAACAGAGATAATTATATTTTAGTCGATCTTCAAAAAGCCTATAACTCAGTCTGGAAATACAAATAACTGTCGATCCACAGAGCCAGAACTAAGACAGAGAATGAAAAAATATCCACACAATTAATAGAGGAGTTATTCTCGAACAGCAGAATTAAGTATGAAGGAGAATATATAAGCGCACAAAATTGGGTAAGGCAAGGAAGCAGAATATCTCCATACTGTTCAAAATATTTCTACAGCACTATACTCATAACAGGAATTATTCTCATTGATCAAACAAGAGATACTCATAGCTTTTGCAGATGATGACATACTCATTAATATCAAAGATCAACAGTAGTTCAAGAGAATTTTAAGTAGCTTTAAGGAAATAGAAAAGACAAACAACTTGAAACTCAATACTGAGAAGAAAGTGTTTTTTAGCGAATCAATGCAATTTGAAAAATTAGCAGAAATAAAAGAGGGGAAATAAGTATATGAGGCCAAATATCTGGATATGAATATATCATTAAATAATCAGCAGCTTCTTTAAGGAAAGTAATATGAGTTGAAGAAGTTAAATGAACTTTACTAAAGACTTGCAAAATCTAAAAAATCACACGATTTACAATTCAATAATGGTGGAATATATAAGTCCTCTGATGATTTACAAATACACATCTCTTATAGCAGCAAAATACCTGGGGATAGAAGAAAAAGAAAAGATGGAGAACTAACTAAAAAGACTTGCTTTCAAGACGCCCAGAGATATAACCAATAAATTATTAGGAAACGTAACTCAACTCAAGGAAAGTAATACGAGAGATATAATAAAGGAGCTAGTTAGAAAAACTTAAAAAACTTACCCACAACATAGGATAATATTGGGATGTAAATAATGGCAAAAAACTAGTTTAGCAAAACGCTAATAAGTTACAATGTAACAAAAAGATATTCATCGCAAGAAATGTTATGGATACAATGAAGGTAGTTAGTCATGGGAGAACTACAGTGAGCTAAGGAATGAGTCACTATTGTAACGTGCATAGAACTCTTATTGGACAGAAATCATTTGAGGAGCTGTAACTTAATAAACGAAACAGGCGATCCTGCAAGATTTTCGAACCTAATCAGAGAAAACCAGATTTTTTGATATTTAAGTAAAGACTCTGATTGAAATCTTAGCAAACATGACCTGTTTCATCAAAGAATCAGAAATCTAGAACATCAAGATTATTATCAAAAAGTTAAGAAACTTTTTAAGGCAACCTATATCAACAAGACAAAGATTCAGCTCGAGGAATAAAAGATTTAGGATAATTGAAATAAACTAAATATCCAATTAAAAAAATATGAAAATTGAGGAAATTAAAGCAAGTGAAATCAAAAGTGTAATTAAAATCAATTAATTAATTAATTAATTAAAAAGAATTAATAAGAAATAATAGTAATAAAAAAAAAGATAAATAAACAACTCAAAATCAGAAATCACCATCATCAAAGAGAAGCGGCAGCATGAACTGGGATACCAACAGAAGAGGGGAAAAGCGTGAAAATAGAAATTTTTGGGAAAAGGTAAAGGAGATAAGGTTTAACCATAGAGACAGAAGCAGAGGCCAAGAAACTCTAGGTTGGAAAGAAGAGTACCAGAAACAAGTGCTATATAAGAAGCAGATAGACTTTAAGAGCAGATTGAAGATTGGACAATCTAACCCCAGCAAGAAGATTAGAGATTTATAGAAACAAAGATTCGAGTTCGACAAACACGAAGATGGGTCTGAGTGCATCCAAGGAGACTAAATGGCTTTAAAACACCTAATTGATTTGTCAGACGTGAAATTTCATGGATTTAATAAGATTATCCACGCAGAGAAAGGATGGATTCCACAGAAAACAAGATTAGTTACCATTATGTGCTACCCAGGCACAAGGTCGAAGATCGAGAAAGCATTGGTAAGGAGATTTGATGACAGAGTGGCAGCTAAGAAGAGAGGAGAGGAAGATCTGTGGACAGAGAAACATAAACTACACTGAAGAGAATTAAATGACAACTGGCAGCATATGAGTCTAATCAAAGGAAGGCACATCTAAGAAAGACAATGGAGTAGTGCTTGAAGTTGATCGAAGAAGTGGAATTCAATGAGTAAAGACACTCACAACATATCCTACCTCCATTTGTCCTGAACGAAAGAGGTATTCTTCAACCTGAGAAATGCATTGGAACAATGAACTGGAAATTGGAGAATTGTAAGTTCTGGAGGTAACAATAACACATTAAAGTTGCCTTACTGCCAGTATGTTGCTAGAGCGCAATCAAAAACTGCAAAAATTGGATAATATTCAAATGGGTCAAATATTCTCAAAACATAGAGACATTGGACTCGAGGAGACAAATAAGAAGTTAAAAGCAGTAATACAAAAGCACATGAAGCAAATATACTTTCTATTAAGTAAAACATTGGGCCAAGACTATACGATAAGCTAAATATCACAAAATCAAGAGATTAACCAAGTAATGACCCAGAGGATTGTGGTGTGATGGAAACTCTAATGAAAACCACCTAGCTCTTGAATTACAAGGACAACCTGTGTTCTAGATTTTTGCAAGAGACAGTCTTAACATGTAGAGATACTACTAAATGTTAAACTTATAGTTGGGTTTGTCAAAATAGATATAGGGAGGTCTGACTTGGCTGTAGAGAAAGAAGAAATTTGAAAGAAACTTGGAGAGAAAAAAGCGAAGCCTTATGGCAACTCGTAGACCAAGATCTAGACACAAAGATGATGAACCAGCACTCAAAAATTGATGTATAGGACTATCTTGTTCTGAAGAATGCTGCACAATTCGAGTTAGATAGAGAATATACTAGATAAGGTGGAGAGTTCATCGATATAGATGAAGATCTGGCAGAAGTTGAATAGTATCTATCAAACGATGAGTCAAGGATCTTCCACATGAGGCAAGATTTCTAGGATAAAAGTAGAGTAAAGAGGAAAAGGAAATGATCAAAGCTAGTATCCAAGAACCTAGAAAAAAGGAAGTTATTCAGATAAAACCTTCGGAGATGAGAAGTCTAGAGGAGGAGAACTCTAAGGGGAACGAGGAAGAACCAGAAAAGTCAAAGAGCGATAGAGAAGAGGAGCATCAGGAGAAGCTTTGAATTACATTGATTTCACACGCTAATAGTTTCCAAAGTTTTTATAATATATTTCTAACTTACCTAAGTGATTAACTAACAAACCAGTTATTATTATTATAATATAAAAATTTGAATAAATTGTGATATAAATTACTTGTTTACAATAGATTGAGTTTTATTAAAGATTTACTATGAATATTTCTCAATAATTTCATATTCCTCTTATCTTAGAATTATTTTCACTCTTAGCAATAATAAATTTTTTTAAAATAAATATAGTAGAAATGCTAAAAAATAAATGATATTTCTATTACATCAGATTAATAGTTTTTCCCTTTTCATAAAATCTATATTCTAAATTACATTCATTAAAATCCTTGAAAAATTCAGATATAATTAATTCTTATAAACTTGTAGTTCAATGACATAGCTATTTATTAAAAATTCTTTTGTAAATAAAATTTAATTGTTATAGTACATTTAATCAGCTATTAAATATGGGATAAATATATATATTTTTTAATTCTTTTCATAATTAATAGATATAAATTTTAATCCTTATATTTCCTTAATCATTCAATAATATAAAAAATTATTTATGATAATTTAAACTTCCCACTTCGAAGATTTCTTGAGCTCTTTTTAGTAAAGAATAGATTGCTTCTAAGCATTAACAAATTAAACCATAATCTCTTTTTCTTAATAAATGAATGTAAAATTATATAACGCCTTTTTGTACCAGTATTTATTAAAAAATACTATAATAAATAAATTGTTTTTCTAAGTTTAATTAAATCATTAAGAATTAAAAATTTAATAAGTAATTTATATTTTAAACGATTCTAGTTGCTACAATAAACCTTAGATTATTCGTTTATTATGAAGTAATTTATCTAGTAAATTTTAATAAGTAAAACGAAAAATAATCTAAAATTATTTTTCATAATAAAATATATTAAATTTAAAATTAAAAGGGCAATTTCTAGTTGTAATTAACATAGTACTTAGCAATATATTTGTATATTACATAAAAACAAAACTTAATAATTACTTCAAATACATAAATAAACAATATAATAATTTTTTGTTTTTATATAAATGCTGTGAACTTTTTCCAAAACATAAGCTTATAAATTATATTATGAGTAGTGATGATTAAAATGATTAATTATTATTTATTTCTCTATAAAGTCTTAACCTAATTATTTCAATATAAAAATACATATATTTATTTGACAAGTTTATAGTATCAATTTTCTCCAAATGAATCAATAATAATGCTAGTTTTTTGAATATAATAAATGAATTTATCTTGTTCATATTTTTCAACAAAATAATTTACTATAAATAATTTTCAGGATTTAATGAAGTATGTTTAGAGAAATTAAAAATAATACCAATAATCTAAACATATAAAGCTATATTACTACTATAAGAGTTCATTAATTAATTAAGCAAGTCTCGCTAGAAACATAAGTTTATTACATCAGTATTTCATGACGCTATTTTTGAAATCAACTTGATAACAATTCTTTTCAAGTCATAACTTTCATATAAAATAAGAATAATTATAAGTATAAAAAATCATTTTATAGTAATTGAAGTAATAATTATGACTATTTTTAAATAAAATGAATAATTTTCATTTTTAAGAGATTATTTAATATTCTAATAATGCCGTTATTTATGATTGATTAGGCAATGAGTCATTTTTTGGGAGCAATAGTCTATAATTTCTATACTTATTTTCTTCACCAGCAGTTTTTATGATAATGTATATAATAGTAGTTTTCTTACAAGTGCTATGATATTTTCACTTTAATACTTTTTTAAAAAAATAATCTCATTAATACTCAAAAATATAATTAACGTTTACAATTATTAAATTAGAAAGCTAAAGATCTAACCTACTAATTTAAGCACGAGTCAGTATGCAAGCTTCTAACCTAAAAGTGATAAATTGGAACATGAGATGCTCTTCATTAGACTCGTTGATCTTCTTGGAGAAGGTTATCTCCTAAACTAATCCAGACATCGTCACTCTTTAAGAGACGAGACATTCAAAGATTTTCTTCCCCAACTACGATTGCTACCATTCTAGAACAAAAATAATCAAAGATGGTATACATGGCACCTGCACTCTCATTAGGAAAGGACTCTCAAGAGTTACTCAGCTAGCTTGTGAAATCCCTTTATCCGTAACACTAGATCTGCTAGATCTAGAAATAAAGGTTGTTAATCTCTACATCTCATCCTAGTTCTAATCTTACAAAAGTTACTTTGAAGATTGGTTGTCTACTCATTCCCAAGACCCTTCCTATTTAATAACTGGTGACCTTAACTACGTGGCTTAATCCTTATCTAATACCTATTTAATAACCAGGCCAGACTCCAACTCAAACATCGACTATATCTTTCACCCTAGCCTACAAGTGAACAAGTAATACTAACTACTATCTACTTCAGATCACATGCAACTATACAAAGAGTTTGAATTTCAATATCACAGTCCAGTCGAACTAAAAATCACAAAACCCTAGGTAAAAAAACTTCTCAAAGAAGACTCCGTTTGGTATGTGGGCAACAAATCTAACCTAAACCTACAAAAATCATTCAGGCCAAGTCACACTTTCTCTCTGTTGCTAACAAAATCAAGCAACTCTGGTTCGAAGGCAACCTTAAAGACGTCAACAGAATCATCCAGAGAAGTATCGGAGCTACAAAAGGAAAAATAGTCCAACAAATTGAAAATCTTTCACTTTCAACAGTGTCATTGCTGCTAAGCAGTACATCAGAATTCAAAGTTCTGGCCAGTATGTACCGGCCTTCAAGAATTCTGATATCCAAGACCAAGACAAATTTACCTAATCAGAGATAGGATCATTATACTGGAAGTATACTAAGAGACATAAACTTCTACCAGACATCCTAAGAAACTCTCCGACAGATAAAGCGCTTGGTCCAGACAACATAAGTGATCAATTGATCAGAGAATATGATAGAGCTCTACCAGCACTCTAATCAATTGAGAACTGGGTAAACAATAACTAAGTAGTACCCCTTTGGGTCAACGATGCAATCCTAATGCTTCTCTCAAAAACAGACTCTATCTAACCTACAATAAACAAGACCAGACAAATTGCAATGACCTCAATTTTTAGGAAAATGATGGAAGCTTCCTGGTCAAGACTTTACTCTTACAAACTTTGGTTAACAGTTGCAAAGGAACAAATAGGCTTTAGGCCTGGCAAACAAATGGGGAAACATACAACAGAACTTATTAACATAATTAAATAACAATAATACAAACAGCTATGGTTCGTATAAATTGCATCTGCTTTTCACTCAGTACCTATGACAATCTAATTGTAGGAACTACAAAGAAGGAGCTAATTAATCAACAAAATTATGCAACAAGTATCTCATGTACCACCAGATCCTGGATCTCAGTGAGGATCTAACAAAAAGGACCTAGTCCTTTCATAATGATATGCTCAGGGGGCTTAAAGCCCTCGATGCGAGTTATTTATTTATTATTATTATTATTAACGTTTACTGTAAATTTAACTCAATATTGTGGATTAATTTTATTAATAAAATTTAAGGGAGGTTAATGACCTTCTAATAATTTCATGGTATATAAAATGTTTATATGTAATTTTAGTTTTATACAATTATACTCATTTTTGAAATATAATTTAATTTAATTTAAATATGATAAGAATCAAGAGAAAAACAAATTCCAAAGAAACTTTTGTCCTCGTAGTTTACCTTAACTTACTAATATATCATGATTCTTAAATGATTTGATTTCATTTAATAAATAAATATAATTGTAATTATCAATATTTTATTTCTATAATTAACCAAAATAAAGTTGATGCATAAAGATTTTTCAATTATTTCTATAAAAAATAATTAATTTTGTTAAATGATTAATATGTTTTGAACTTATAAATAATCTCTATGAATATAGATTTGCGAGAGAAAAGTTTGGATTGAATGAGCATGAAACTGATCCTTAATTTTATCATAAGAAACAATTGCCTATTTTATTCTTTAAAGAATGATATAAATTCCATCAAATTATAGATCCTTAATTGAAAATAATTTAAGCAATATTAATCCCGAAATTTATTTAGGTCCTGGAATTTTAATAGCAAATTCAAGCCGTAATGACAATTCATTTTTCTCATACTTTTTAAGTATAATATTCATAAATATTAATAATTTAGGAATAAATCTGGAATTGGTAAATTCTTTATAATTAAATTAATTACAAATCAAAATCGTGGCAGTTAAAGTTGACCAATTTAAACAAATTTGGGCTCAATCGATAGAGAATTTAAAATTAGCTGGACTTTATTATTGTTAAAATACATAAGAATAGGAAATTATAGAAATACAGATACATGTGATTAATATAAATAATCTTAACTGCCTCTAATTAGGAGTGCTCTAAAATCTAATTTGATTACTAGTAAATTGATTTTAAAGTTATTATGACCAAATTAATAATTAAAAATTTATAATTAATAAATTGTGCAAAGTGTGCAAAAATATAATCATTTAAATACGTTTGATTATTTGCACAATCACTCATACTTTATTAAATATATATAATAATTATATTTGAAATGGCTAATGGTTTAACTGAATATCGAAATGACTGCAGCAAACACCGGCAAGAGCACCATTCAAAACCCCAAAACCCCTTAATGAGGTTTATAAGTGCTTTGATTTGTAGGGAATTTGTAAGGGTTGGGTTATTAATTAAATGCGAGACTTAAATAACAAGCTTTTGGGGTCTATTTATGATGATGAGTATATAGATTTAGTGTTTATACTGCGTTATGGATGTGATATGTATAGTGAATAAGTCAAACCAGTACTGAACTATAAGTCTATTGCATGCTCTTAAAGCGTAGTCCCTCAACTGTTCGTTCTCACTGCTTGAAAGCTGTGTAATTAAAACAATAATAGCTGAATTCTTAGCCTTAGAGGAAGTCTAAGTTTCTATAGAAGCATATTAACTATCTTATTAATGAAAAAACTTTGAAGTATTGGGCTCACTTCTCTCTCGACTAACGAGCTATTATGTTTCATCGCCAGTTCCCTGAGTTGAAGATCTCTGCATAGTCTGTTGCAAACATTTATAAACGAAACGGTATCTCTAACAAACGTGTAAATCGTATCAAGAGAGTAATTGATTTCAATTTGCCATTTTACAACAACAACTTAAATTATATTTATAATTAAATGCAGAGAGCCTAATAGAATAATATTAAGTTTATTCATGCTGACGAGGCTGTGGTTTACATTCAATACTTTCATCTAGAAGCCTTGGTATAAGAGGCATAGCAACATAGAAGTATATGATTAGAAAGTCAAAGTATAAACAATGGCAATTCTTGGAGGTATTAGCGAGGACGCTGGTTTAGAAACTTATGTTATTCATCCTCGCTCTATTAAGACAAAGCAGTATATTATGTTCTTAGAGCAGCTGAGAGAGAAGTACCCTGAATAAGAGATTATACTGTTTGTTGATAATCT
>ARYC01008654.1:0-18979 GCA_000711775.1 Oxytricha trifallax
TCTATTTGTAACATTTATATACTAGAATTGTAGCCCGCATTGAGTTGCATCCGAATTGTTAAATTATTTAAAATTAAAATTTTTTAATAAGTGAAATTTTACTCAATGAACTTTTCATACACAAATTATTTTTATAATCTTTTATTTTATATTTTTAATTAAAATTAAATTTCAAAAATTTATAATTGATAAAAGTTTTTAATTTTTAATTTATATTTGTAAATTAATTTTATATTTTAGAAATTTGTTTATTCAATAAAATACTATTATTATAAAATTATAATTATTTATTTTGTTTATTCAAAGTTTTTAAATTATAATTATAGATCGCTTCATTTTTCCTTATTAATTTGAATAATTTTTTAAATATTAAACACCAATTGATACCCGTTAAATCATACATTTTCATTTTAAAGTTCTTTTTGAAAATAAAAAATCTCAGTTAATTTTAAATTGTTTTAATCTTCTTTTTTAAAATTTATAACTAGTAAATTTTTATAAAAATTATATAGCTTCATAATTTTCACTATTAATATTATGTTTATTAAATCATTGAGAAATTTGATCAATAATCTTATTAAGTATAATGAATATAATTATTAATTATATTTCTTAAGAGTTTAGTATATTCAATTTAATTGAAGGCATTATGTTTATAATTAATATTTATTTGATTTGATGCTTAGGTATATAATTGTAAAATAAAATTTAAATTATAAACTTTAATTATTTAAGAAACATTAAAATAAGCTAAAATATTTGAAAAGTAAGTGAAATTTAAAATGTAACCAATAATTTTTATAATGGTCAATGGAGCAATCAACAGATTTAAGAATATATGAGCATTTTAATCAACACTGCTGATTGAATTTATATTATCCTGAGGATTTGTTAATGAACTCTCATAGGTATTGTGACTTACATCGTTATAACTATATCTTTAGTTTTGATAATAAATCAGCTCAGGATGATGTAATATCGCCCTGTTCGAGCCTCAAATGGCTAATAATCTCTTCTTAATTAGACCTTATAAACTTTCTTCTAAAGTTCCAATTATTTGATAATCTTAATTAATTTAATAAAAATAGTGATTTTATTAATTAATATTACTATAAAGTAAATAGGGACTACTATAAAATATATTATCTTAATAGAAATTTAATTTTTCATTAACTTTATTACTATTATAGTTAAAAAAATTTTAATTAAGAAATTACATAAATGGGCAATAAATGAAGGCTATAAGCCTTATTAAGAATGGGCTTAAAAGCCTTTGGAGGTTCGAGGAGGCCATTTTCACAATATTTTGAGCTATTTAAACCTCAATTTACAGATACAAGACATATGAAGTGAGTCAAAATATCTTGGGCTTATTCATAAATAACTCATACAGATATCTTAACTTAGAATATCTAAAATTCATTAATGCCCTTCTATAATTTTGCTAATCTTAATTGCTTTTTAGATAATAATACTCAAAATCTTTTTAACATATAATTTCATTTATTTTACAAGAATTTTAGCTTATCATAATTAACATCTAAAAACCAGAATTATTATTTTGGATTTGAAGTTTTAATTTTGAACCTTTAAATTTGTAATCCACTCATCATTTCACTATAATAAAGTTTCAACTAGACTTAAATGATGTTTTGTTTTAATATTAAAACATATTTTAGTATATTTTATAAATCTCGTTATATAAATAGGTTTTCAAAATTAAATTTATTTGTAAGTAATTATATAAATTGCTTTATATTCTATTTAGATTCATTAATTTCTAATCCATTAAGGCATTCATATTAAAAAAAGTTTCTTCCTCTACTTGCTTTAAATTAAAAAATTTTAATATATTTAATAATTAGATTATACTTTGATACAATATTATAGAGTTACTTATAATTAACTAATTTATAGTTTATCCTAGATGCAACAAAGTATAGTTGGTGATTGATATTGTTGCAAGATTATTATGGATTCCATTATGTTTTTAAAGCAGGTATTTTACAGTCAACAGAGCTTATATGGGAGAGATTTGTTTAATAAAAGCATATTATATTGATATATTTTCATTGTTGGCATTAAATTCCAAGAATTATATAGAAATTTAGATAGCTGATAAAGTAAAATAGTAGTGTATAATTATCTCTTATAATATTCACATATTTTTCGCATTTTTAACATTTTTGCACTTGTCAAATTATTTTCAAAGTTATTATTGCTGCTTTAAATTCAGAATTGAATTATGAAGGCTTACAGTTGGATAAAAACTAGAAGTTTTTATTGCAAAGATAAAGTATAAGTCTTTAAATACAGGGTTTATTTAATGATGCCTTGGATAAATAGAAATCTTGTCAATCTATGATACATATATCATCATTTAGAAACTATTTATTCCTAGAGCATTTGATAATTTTTTTAGAAAGACTGAACACTATTGTTAAGTTAGTAAAGGATTAATTGATTCACGAGTAACTATAAAAACTTAAGCAAGTAGCCTAAATCTTAGAAAATTTGGTTTATCTAACATGAAAATCAAATACTCTCATCAACTCACTTTAATTCAATCAAATTTTAGAAGAAAGATTAAAATTAAGCTTAGCTAAAAAATACAAAGAAAAATCAATCATTAGTATAATTTAGTGCGCTCAATTATCTTTTGACTTTATTGTTAATTAAAAAGGGAATTTTGTTAACTCAAACCTTCAGATTAGCCCCTTTCTTCGTTTTGCATTAAAAAGCCTTAGAAAGTTCCTAAATTTTAAAAAGATCTAAATGCTTACCTTTGTGATGAATCTGAAAAGAGCAACTCATTCTAAATATCGAAAATAAGAGATATTTCAAGAAAAGATGATGTTAGTGGATTCATATTAATATGTAGAAACTCTAAAACACTAAACTAGTGCTAAGATAATCAAAATCTTTTGAATATAACAAATTTAAGAAATCTAAATTCATTTTTTATATGAACTAAAAAAATGTAACATATTTAAATAATGTGATTTCAATAACAACTAACTGAAAATAGTAGGAAACGTACACAATTGCCTTTAAATTTCTACAGATTCTGTTGACAAATTAGCTACAACTTCCACGCATAAAAGTTGTAAACTATAAAGAAATATATCTACAACTAATAATTATATCTTCATCATTGATGTTTATTCAAATAAGAGCAGATAGAGGTTCTAGTTTTGCGAATTACAAGTAATTATTGAACAATTAAGTTAAGAAATTTAAGGAAAACCAAACAAAATTTAATTAATCATCATAACAAGATTGGTTTCAAATCATTATCTATCATGAGTTTATTTATTTTTTAAATAAATTGTAATAGCAATTATACATTCTATTTAATTATGCTGCAAAGAATCAGTAAAAATGTTTCTTTATACATGAAAGAGGAGCTTAGTGAGAAGTAATATTTATATCTCAGTAAGATCTCCTAACGAAAATTAATTCATTAACTCTTTATTTTATTCTTTATAGCTTACTTTATTATTTTTACAATAATTAGTAAATAACCATCTTAATAAATAAAATTATATCTTATATATTATATAATTATAATATCTCCAATCAAAAATATAGATGACACCATCTTTAAACAAAACTACTCGACTATATAACTCTTCTATTTTTATTCTTTAATTCTCCAAATAACTTGATGCATAAAAATTTTGTCCACAATAAATTTATTAACTTAAATTTATGATAATTACTTTCCGTTAACATGAAAAAGTAATATCAATTTTGGTGTTAAATATAACTATAATATTAAACATAATATCTAAAGTGATAATTTTTATTAAAACGAAAAAGAGTAAAGTCATAGAGTCAACATAAGTAAGTATAAAAATTAATCTTTTAAATAACTCATAAAGACATGATTAATACAAATAAAAAAAGTATGTTAATCAGTCAATTAAAGCTTGGTGAGTGAACTGAAAATTTTAATTTTTTTCCACTAGGCTCTTATAAAGAGTACGATGAAAAGATAAGGCTGATGTTTAAAAGTGAAAGCTGTTTTTAAGAGGTATTTAATCAGTCAAATTTAATAACTTTTCATACAAAACATAAGGAATATAGCTGTTTTGTCATACTAACTTGTTCACAAAAAGGTTTATGAGTCTTTGCTGATAAATTTGAATTTATGTTATGGTTATAACACTTTTTTACAATGCCATTCTCATTACCTGTTAAATCTTTTTTCATTACTAATTTTGGTATTTTTAAGGTAATTCATTTATGAAGGTCTCCTAAATTTTACTTTGTTAAGGTTTAAGCGTCAATATGTTGAATCCCTAGATTTTTTATAGATCATAGATTATACAACTTATCAAAAAAGTTATTAAATTTGAGATAACATCTATTAAAATTATTAAAATAAATGATGATTAACATTAATGAATTTTAATTTATACAATTTGTTAAATTCAAAAAGTTTTACTGAAAAGAGAAAAAAAGTATAAAAACTTATGATGAATTAGCTAAAATAGCTTATTTTGAGTAAATTAATTAAGTAAATCTAGATTACACATTTCTCTATATTTATATTAATATTTTTATATTTTTAGGTATCTACCGCATTTGAGCTGTTTTGCGGTAGAGTACCTTAATTATATTAATTAAAAATTAAATTAAATTTAAATGCTATAGTTAAAAGTGAAATAATTTCTCTATAAAAAGTAATATATAAAGTAAATAAAGTTAATAAAATAGAATAATCTAAAATTTAATATTTAAAAACCAATAATCTTTACATAGAGTTGCAAAATTAAGCAATATTTTTGATTTATTCACCCCTTATAATTATAATAAATATAATATTACTTTTTATACAAAAATTATTTCACTTTTAACTATAGCATTTAAATAAAATTTAATTTTTAATTAATATAATTAAGGTACTCTACCGCAAAACAGCTCAAATGCGGTAGAGTACCTAAAAATATAAATATAAATATAAATAAAGAGAAATGTGTAATCTTGATTTACTTAATTAATTTACTCAAAATAAGCTATTTTAGCTAAATGCTTAAATTCAATTATAAATTAAGAAGAGAAAAAATTAAGCATCTTTATGAATTCGGAGATGATAAGCTTATTTAATTAGATCAAAATCTTGTTGCTTATACTCACTAATCTATCCATGTTAAAGAAAGTATTGATCATGAATAATACAACAACTAACATAATGCGAAAGCTTCGAGTTTGAATGAAATTTTAGAATAGTGCTAAGATTAATGCATAATAGAAGTAAAAATCATAAAAGATTATAGATATTTAACTAAAGAAGTAAATTATATAATTAAATATATTTAGATGTCTTTTATTTTTAGAATTCTCCTTATAATCTACAAATATCTTTCTATTTATTTAATTATTGTGTCTCTTATTTTCATATAAAACAAATAAAATGATTTAAAAGCAATTATTAAAATATATAATTTTATCAAATCATAGCTATCTATAAAAATACTAAAATAAAACAGTAAAACATATTATTCTTAAATTTTAATCTTAATATGCACTCAATTAATATATGTTTCATTAATTTCAATTAACTTCATAAAATTAAGAATTATTCTATAACTTATTATGTAATAAGTAAATATGACTATTATATTAAAATCATTTAAAATTCAAACCTTCATTTATTTTCAAAATAACATAACTTATGATTAATACTATTAATATAATTCAGAAAAATTAAAAAATTAAGAGTACTTTTTTATTTAAAACTATAAAGATTATATCCTTATTAATTGAAATAAAGAAAATAAAATAATATCTAAAAGTTTTCGATGGTGAAATAAATTATCAAATGTTTTTTTTCAATTAAATTGGAAAATATTAAGATATTATTTTTTAAAGTATAATAATTCTCTAATAAAATTATTATAATTAAACCTTTCTAATTAGATCTAGTTAGAATTTCTTTTATTAAAACCATTTAAGTTATCATTAAATTATTATTAGTTCTTTTGAACTAGATCTAATTAAAAAAATTATTTTTTTTAAAAATAAAATAAAATTTTCCAAAACATTCAAAGAATTCCAATATAAAATATGATGGTTTTAATATGTAGAAAATGCTTGGTTAAACGATGTTATTTGTCACCATTTAAACTGAAATTTCTATATTAGAATAAATTAATAATATTTTTCTTCTCAATATGATAAACAATTATATAAATCGATGCATCTAATAATTTTTATTAAGGAAAAAAAATTAATTGATTTTAAAGACAAATTAATTATAGAATCAGAATATCTTAATATTACTTGTAATTTCTTTTAAAATCTTTTCTAGTTTTTTAAATTCTTCTCATAATATAAATCGTAATTTGCTCTATTCGTAAATAATTTAAATCAAAAATATATCAATCAAAATATCTGAAATTCTTCGAATGTTATTAAAAATATAAAATAAATTATCTATTGATTACTTTGTAAGTTATTCAAAGTATTAGAGACGTTGTTTTATATTAACTAATTAATATTAATTTTAAGATTTACAATCTAGAATTGCATAAAATTTAATTAAATTGCATTTTTCATTTAATATAAATAAGTAAAATTGTGTAATTATATTATAATGAAGATATTTTTTTTCTAAATTAACAGTTAATGATTGTGATAAGTGCAATATTTTGAGGTTATCCTTCTTTCAATTAAGACTTATCAATCTTCTTTTTATTTTTAATAAATTTTATAATCAATCTATTTGTAGATACATTACTTTGAGAATAGCAAACTATCTACTGAATAAAAAATGAATAAATAACATTTATATTGTACTTATTCATTATAGTAAATATAATTATGGGTTTACAAAAATAGGATATTACGAGAATTACTTCTAGACTTATTAAATTTTTATATTGAATTTAAGAATTAATCTTGTCTAGAAAGTGGAGAATGAGATCCAAAAATGTAGCTGAAAATGAAGTATTTTTATTTAATAAAAACAAGTTGATAGGTTACTATCTAACAAAAGAAAAATCCTAATTTAACAAATTATTAATCACTTTAATGAAAACTGAGTCATCGTAGTCGATAATTTATCTAAGTAATTTCATCTCTAATACAACTGAGATAAGTGAGTAATGTTGTAAAATAAAGCAATTTTTATTTTTATAATTTTAAAGTGGTTATTGATCATATATAATTTTAACAAAAGTATTAAAATTTATTTTGGTTACATTATAATATTTTTTAACAGAAAGTAGGTTAAAAAAAGTCATTAAATAAATAAATTAGATTTAAAATTAACATATTTGATGTTTATATTAAATATTTTTGAAATTGTAATATAACTTAAATAACTTATTAAAAGATTAATTATAAAGAATAACATACAAACTTATCAATTTTTTTTCCATTTACTTTTTATAAATAGATAATAAATATTTATCAAAATTAATTATAATTTATTAATGAAATAATTTAGAGAAAGATAGATAAAAACTTAAGGTAAAATTAAAATGCATAACAAATAACATTGTTGTATACTGCTAATGTAATTCTTTACTTTAAATTCTGCTATCTATACCTCAATTATCATTAGATCACATTCTTGAATGTTTAGATCTTTCATTCATGAATTTATTTATCTATTCCTTCTTAGATCTGATATTTTTCACATATTTTTCTTTGAAGAGTTTTTTAATCTTTTAAAAGTAACCATTAGTCTCAAGACCTCTTAATCTTTCGTTAGCCAGATCTATTTGCTATTTTTTCCATTTGTACTTTGAACTTTAGGTCTATCAGTCTATGTTCACTTAGTGTTAAGTTGAATCTCATTGGGTCCCCAGTTTCGTTAATTAAATGACAACTTCTCATGTGGGCTGAGTTTACAAAAGTTTTGTAAATGCTACAATAATCGCACATCCCGTAACTCACAATCGTTCTTCCTTTGCTGATTGCCATCATTGTATCCATTACGTCCTTAGTTAAAAATAGTTTCTTCCTTTTCTCAAGTTCTTGTTTCCTTTCTTAGATTTAGCTTTAGACAACTTTGGGTTTTATAAATTGGTCTAAGTTATTCATTACTTATTTCATGCTCTTCAAAACTAATTATTCTATAATCTCTTTGGTTCCACTTTCCTTAAGTTGAGAAACATTTCGAAGTATTTTTTTCTGAATATCTCTTGGACACATAAAGGCTATTCTTTTAAGATGAGTCTCTAATTTATCTATTTCCTCTAATTTAATGTATACAGCAGCTACAAGTGTGGTGTACTTGTATATTAGGAGTGATCTAATCTGGGGTGACCATTATTGTTTCACAGATAGTTGCATTTTTCGACTTGGTCAAGTTCTAATAGAAGTAAGTTTGTTTCTTTGTCTCCTTCCATATGTTCTTAACCAATGATTTTGTGCCCACCCAAATGCTTATGCCCAAGTATTCAATTTATCCACTTTTTTATTGAATTTATTTCACTACATTCTTTGATTTCATATGAATCAATCAAGAATTTATGTCTTTTTTGTGTTTAGTTTTAAGTTGTTTGATTATTCCATTTCTTTAAAACACTCTAATTCTCTTCATCTGTTACTAGTTGTTTACATTAATGCGAATATCATCAGCAAATGCATGGAATTTTCCTACCTATATTAATGAACTGAGTTATTTTTTCGATTATATAGCATCTTGTAAGTATATACTGAATAACATCGAGATCTTCTACTATTTTGCGCTACTCCTTTCTCTGATCGAATTTCTTCTCCTTCAAATACTATCTTGTTGCTGTACCATTTCTCTTTCGATTTAAAGTCTTTAATTGGTTGTGATTATTTTTAGTTTTTTGTTAATATTTTAAATAGGTAATAGAAAACTTTTAAATCATTTATCAAAATTTAGTTTAATAAGTGAATTGTAGAATAAATATAGTTAATATATAGTTCATGCTTATTGAATACTACAGAGTGTATAATCATGAATTAGAAATTATAAATAATCAGGATTCTTAAATGTAAATAATTAAATTCAAAAAATTTAAGTACATATATTTGTCAAAGCTCATTCATAGAGTTACTAATACTTTATTCAAATATAAGTTTGATTTATACTATAATATGACTATAGTTTTAAGCATATTCCTTATTATTTATGTTTGTAAAATTTAGTCAAAATAATAGTTCATTTTAAAATATTTCTGACCTATATATAATTCTGATCACAGAATCATGATTTATGAAAATTTATATAGTTAAATCAAGTAATTAAGTAAAAACTAAAACTAGTATAATCATTATCAGAATTATTAAAAAACTACTAATTTTTTAAATTATCAAAGTAATAAATATTAATCAAATAACTTGTATAGTTTATAATCATTCTAATTCTTCTTAAATAATATAAACTAATCACAAATGTATAAAAATAGTAAATTTCTAAAAGTGGGGCAAAAAGTTGCAAATTTTTCTTACTTTTGCCCCACTTTTACTAACTCAACATTATTATCAATTCATCGTCGACATTTTATTAGAAATTTTATTGATTATAAGTGAATAATATAACAATAATTTTGATTTCTAAAAATTGAATATTCAAAAAAATTTTGATAATTCCGTCTAAGGCAGTGCTTCATGTCTCTAATCACTTTGCTCCATTGTTCTTTCCTATCTTAATAACTACTGTTGTTTCCTGTTATGTTATACCTAATAGCCTTTTAGGGTGGTTATTGGTACCAATTCTTTACTTTATATTATATTTCAAGTCTGTATTCAAGGCCCATCCTTATTGGCTGCTCTAATTCTTCCATTCTTAGTTCTCTGCCTTCTTCTATGAAAGATTTCCAACATTATTTCCAAACGTCAGTTATTCTAATTGATTTTTTCTCTATTAGTCGTCTTCAAAAATCGTTTTCTTGGAATTTAACTTTTTATCTCACTTAGATTAGTTTTTGATATGTTAATCTAATGGTCTAGTTCCCATTCTACTGTCTCTATATTGGAAAATTTTTAATCTGTTGGTTGCCTTTAGCATGAGTCTCCAATCCTTCTGGTAAAGATTCACTAAATCCTTCTTTTATTAAAGTTTTACTGAATTTTTTAATGTGAAAGTTGAAGTCCCCCATTACGATTATTTTTGTTTGTCACATTTCTATTTTATCGTTTTAATTATCAAAATTACTCTGTTTTGTAAATCCTTTACCTCATCATTTTAGTATGGTGGAAAGTTAAGTGAAATCATATGTAGTGGGTATTCTTCCACATTGAGTATATTCCATATCAGGGAATAATCTCAACGTTTTAATAGTTTTCATCTTAAATTTTCCATTGTTAAAGTTCAAGATCTCTCCTTTCCTTGCTAATTAAGCCTATGTTATATTCTAACTATTGACTCCTATGATCCTTTTTAGTCTCGTTTCAAAGAAGGCGATGAAATCTGGGTTCTTATCCTCTATCTCTTAGCTTTGGGTCTTACTTCAGTTTTGAGATCCACCCTCTTACATTTTGTAGACAAATTTTTTACATAATGCAATGCACTGCAATCTACCTTTTATAGTTAATAACCTCTGTTCTCCTTTTGCTGCGCTATTTGTCCGCAAAGGGTTCATTCCTTTTAACCCACCCCTCAACTTCTCTCACTAGTTAATAAAAGTTAAGCTGTTGATTGTATTCTGTTGTGATAAAAAATCTATCCAAGTTTTTATAAATATTATTATTTTTGGTATCTTGAACATTAAGGTCTTTCTGAATTTGCTTAGCTCGAGTTTATTTTGAATGTTCAAAATAGTCTTGGATTACTTTCTGAGCATTTCGTTTAGCTTCTTCCTCCTTATCCGTGTCGAGTATACGAGTAGTCTCCTTCTTCCTGGGTTTTGTTTTGCATTTCCTTCCATTTTGTTCCAGCTAATTTAATTCGATTTAATTTGAAGTATTATAAAATAAAAAATGTTTTTAAATATATTGCTTAGTAAGGGAATAAATCTTGGCATTAATAATATCAAATAAATATAAAAATATTAAATTTTTGATATTTTATCATAAAAAAAATCTTTAACTAACTTCCAAATTATTTTATTTAATATAGGAAGAATAAATTTTCAAATTACCACATGATAACCTTTTGCTCTTTATTTATTCCTATAAATGAAATAAAATTTTTATTTTAATAAATCAATTTATTGATAGTTATGATTTTTGAAGATTATAGATAAATTTTAAACAATCTCATACAAAATATGGTTAATTCATAATAAATTACTCAATCAAATTTTATGTTTTTTAATTAAATGGTTTTTAAAACACAAAAGTTACAAAGTTACTTTAAGTATTGTATGATACTTAATTTCACAAATAGAATTTTATTTAATTCTATTTAAATTTCCATTAATAGAAAGAACATAATTTTGTTTTATTTTATTTTTTATATAAAATATTAAATATGATATTTAATGCTTAATTATATCATGAAAATACGTATGAATTTTACAATGTGGTAATTGTTTAATTTATTTATTACAAAATTTTGATTAAAATTTTTACAAAAATTAAACCTTAATTAAGTTATTTAGTAAAGTAATCAAATATTATATTATTATATATTACTAAATTTAGGTGTTATTTACTAAAGTGTTTTCACTTTATTTAAAAAATTTCGACTTTTTCAAAAGTAAGCACAATACACTATGAATGAATTAAAAGCTATATTTTATAAATGAAATAACAGAATAATATTTATACTTTTAAGTAAAATTATAAACAATTTTTATTTTTTTAATTTTAGATTTTTATATCATCTTATCAATTAGAAAGCCTCTGAAATACATAATTTTTATTACAAAAAATTAATACTTTTTATATGAAGACCTTTTATCAAATAATTATTTAATTCGAAATAAATCGTAAATCTTTAAAATCATTTTATTAATTAGTAATTTTACTTTAATTAACTATATAAGTGACTGTCATTTACGATATTTAAAATAACTCTTCCTTATTTAATCGATGTTTACTTTATTTAATCAGTGCCATTAATCTAGAAATATTATTTTATATGAAATAAAAAACATCAGGAGTTTATTTGTAGAAATGTATTAAACTACCATGTACTGTAATAACGGAAAATTAATTGCAATATAAATATAAAAATAGAAAGAAATTAAAAAATGAATTTAAATGGATGTCTATGAGTATATAGTAGTGATGAATTAATACATTGCATTGATAATTTTAATATTTATAATTCTTAGTTAATCCTACTTTAATTTAGATAAGATATCTAGCTCATATCAAAGTATTTATTTCATTGAGATTTTTCAGTTTTAATTAATATTCAGTGATTGAGTTATTTTAGTCATCGCACTTTCAGATTTTTTTCAGGCAAAATCTATCAATAAACTTTATTTGATATAAATATATAAATAATTAATAGTCGATGAAATAAGATTTAAGTTTTACTAAAGTCAATTTAGCCTCTTACATTTATAAATTTTCCTATTAGAAGAAGATGTGCAATATATTTAAAACTACTCATTATATTTTTTATGATTGATAAACAATAACAATAATAATAATATATAATTAAGGTTTATTAACAGTTTATTGCTAAGAGTCTTGATGTATTATAGCTAAACTAAGATATTTATTTATTCCAGGTTTGATTGAAAGGTATTTATTTAATAAATATATTATAGTATTTAACTTTTTTGCAACTATTCCTGGAATAAAATCCTAAAACTATAATTTGAAATGCCTTATAAATTAAATCTTTGATTGTTAAAATTTTTCAAATAAAATAATAATACACAAGAAGTGCAATAATAACATTATAAATAAAACAAATTTTAGTATTGAACTTGTATAAGAGAACAAATTAAAATATTTATTAATTTATTAAAATTTAAAATAATAAAATACCTCCTCACAAAAATTAACTATTTCAATTTAATTAAAAAATTGTTTAATTGATATTCATGTTTTAGCTTTAGCAAATTAATTATTGTACTTATATTTATTAATATTCATTAATTCCTTCTTATTGATATTTGTTAGAATTATCCAAGCTATTCTATAGTTATTGTTTACTTTTATAGCTCAAACTTAAATGAATCTTAAATTTATGTTTTAAAGATTCAAATAAATATAAACAAAAAAACCATTGAAAGTATAATTTAAGTTAAATATTACTAAATGAATTACTGCAATCAAATCTTGAGCTATTAAAAATATTTATCAATTTTATTTAAATTTTGTTATCCAAAAACTTTAAATTAAAAAATGATATAAAATATTCTTAGTTTTAAATATTATTTGAAATTAAAAGAGGGAACATTAACGGCAACCAAATGGAGAATAAAGAAGGACACAGCTCAATGAGGAGAATGTCTGTATACATAGAAGGGAAGAAAAGACACCAAAGCAGAAAATTCCATTCAAAACTACTTTAAATATTCAAGGAAGCAGCAAACAAATCGGAATAAAATCTACTTAAATGTTGAAGTTAATAATAACAATAACTATACAAATTTAAACAAATACACAGTCACACTTGACAATAGCCGCCAGCTTCACTTTAGCCATAAAAAGAAGAAGAAGGCAGGGTAAAGAGAAATGAACAATTTGCGGAGAAACAGCATAGCAAATGAAGGATAGATATTATTAGCCATAAAGATAGATAGCTGCGCAAAACATTGAATTTAAAATTTGCTTACAAAATGTCAGAGGTTTAAATTTACAACTCAAAAAAGATGCAATGATGATGAAAGAATTTGAAGATACGAATTCGGACTTCATCGCCCTCATGGAAACGAGGCTGTAAATTATAATTAGACTAAATAGCAAAACACTACTAAAACTCTATTAGAAAGGAACGGAGGAGTACTTAGGATGAAAAGTGGCAAATACTAAAATAAAACATTGAAAACTTTTAGATAATTCTTGACTGAAATATACTTAACATGTGAGATTTCCCGCTACACATCATTACTATCTATATTCTACCCTATTCAAACGAAGAAGTAAAATAACTCCAGAACCGCTTGATGTAAGTGATCAGATCAATCAAACAGAAATGTAATAAACAAAAGATAATATTGATGGGTGACTTTAATTACCACTTAAATAAATCAGCAAACGACTAAGGAAAGAAGGATTGATGGAATAATCTCAGAAGGAACGTGAATTCATGCAAAAGGGAACTATGAAAAATAAGAGGAAGACTATAATTCAAAATTAAAATTAATGATATAATTAAGTATTAGGACAAACTTAAATAGAAATTTATAAAACAGAACAGCTTAATCATCTTTCTAATCACCTCCATAAACATGTTCATCTGCATGAATTAGCTTTTCTAATTTTTGTATCTCTGTTCTTTGCTGAAGCCTCGTCCTCTCACCTTCAAGTCTCTGTAGTATTGCTGAAAGAGTATTAAAATAAATTTAGAGATTCAAAATGTAACTTAATAAGTTATTGTGAATTTAATCTTGCTCTATCTTCGTATAACAAGTTTTCCATTTTGATTTTTAATTATTTATTTTAATTTACCAATTTCCTATTATAAATTATGAATTAGCTTGACCCAAGTTTTCTCAAATGTAGAAACATATGAATGGAAATTAGATAAACTAAGACTAACTGGACATAACTTGATAATGGTAAAATTGAGAATTTGATTTGAAAATTATGACATGAAACTCATGGATAAGGAAAAAACAGCAAGGGTAAATGACATTAGGAAACAAAAATTGGAAAACCTTTTTAGATGAAAAAAGAGATTAGTTACCTGAAGAGCTAGAGACGCCATTGAGGAATTGCTTTGAGGACAAACTGAAAAGTAAAGCAAAACTAGAAATTTGACCAGCAACTTCAAATGTGGGCTGTTAAAAATAACATCACTAAAGGAAACAGCCAATTCTAATAAAAAAAACAGCAGTAGAATGGAAAAAAAAAGAGATATGGAACACTGCCTAAATAAAAACGACGTGAATAAATTTTTCTATCAAGTGAATATACTAACAAAAACCATAAACAATCACAACTCACCAAAAGGTAAACGATATGATTAAAAAGTTTAACCAGGAGAATAAACTACAAAACAGGTAGTTGAATTCTACAAATGTTTATTTTCAGATAAGAAAACTCAAGATCAATTGGTAAAAAATGAAGCAGATTTCGGAATGAATGATGAGTTAGCCGGGAACAGATTCTGCGAATAAGTAGATGTAGAAAAAGGCATAATGGAATGTAACTTCAATAAAGCAATCTGACAGGATTAATTTGACGGAAAGTACTTGCAAAATCAGAAAGTATATAAAAAAACAGTAGTTTAAACTATGAGAAATTTGATAAACTCACAATCCCGCAATATATGAAAGAAGGCCGTTTAGTTTTGTTAAGCAAAAACCAAGGTAAATAGTAACCAGAAATAAATAATAAATGGCAAATAGTAGTAGATTCAAACTTGAGTAAAATTGTTGAGAAAGTCATAGTCAATAAGTTGTAAGAA
Organism: Oxytricha trifallax; assembly: GCA_000711775.1. Lineage (NCBI taxonomy): Eukaryota > Ciliophora > Spirotrichea > Sporadotrichida > Oxytrichidae > Oxytricha > Oxytricha trifallax. The sequence goes on from ARYC01008654.1 coordinate 15,467, forward strand.
AAAGAGTGAACTATTAAAAACAGGCATCTACTAAATGGATTTAAAGAGAATAAAAGTACTCAATTCAATTTTATAAGACTGCTGGAGCAGTTTAAGATGTCGAGGAAAAAGCAAGAGCTGAGAAGCGCATCTGTTCATAGATTTACATAAAGCTTTAGAAACAGTCTGGAAAAATAAATTGATGAAAATTCTGCGACAAAAGATAAAATCTGAGAGCGACTACAAAATGTTTTATTTAATTGAAGAAGTCTACAAAAACAACAGAATAATATATGAAGGAGAAGACATCAATGCATAAAAAGGAGTCCCAAGGAAGATGCACTCCCCATTATTATTAAATGTATACATATCTACAGGATGCAATCTTCACTTAACCAGAGCTAATTTCTAAAATAAAACAGGGAAATTGCTAACTTTCGCTTATAAATTATTGATAAACGTGAAAAATAAACAACAATTGAGCAGAGTACTAAAATGCTTTAATAAGGTTGAAAATCACATAACCTAAAACTCATTATAAAAAAACATAATTCCTGAGTGACGTTCAAGAATTTAAAGGAGCTGAAGATGTAGAAGAAATAAAGAAAGTTGTAGATATCAAGTAAAACCCCATAGATCAATTAAGACACGAAGATTGGGGAAAAGAACAATTAAGTTAAAAATTAAATATTATTGGCTGAGATTAAATATAATTAGGCTAAAATCAAATTTACACACCCTGATTGGTTTATTTTATAAGGACAATTAATCGAGCCAATAGTTTTAATAATTAGCACAAACATTATAATTTTACGCCAATTATAATTAATTTTCAATTTAATTGTTATTTTCCCCAATCTTCGTGTCTTAATTGATCTATGGGGTTTTACTTAGGCATGAGAATATGCTTAGACACGAAAATTTTCCTAAAAACCACTTGTGATAAAATAAAAAACAATCAAAATTTTTTTTTAATCTAACAAGGTCTAATAATCGAACAATCCATGATACAATAATGGCAGGGATAAAATCATTAGTTAAATACAATTACATCCCCTCAGTGGCCACAAGATACATTAAGTTAGAGGAAATCGACAAATCGAGACAAAACTAAAAGTTTGCATTTAGGACTACCCAGGTCATAAATAATAAATTAATGAGAAATGTCACTCAACTCAAAGAAAGTGGGACGAGGGAGATATTGAATAACTAATTTTGAGAAGCATGAGTAAAGTAAAATCAAATTTAGATAAGTTCATGGTAACAAAGAAAGCCAAGAACCAAATAAATAAAAGTAAAATGAAATTGTTTAAAAAAGAAAAAACTTATTATAACCAAGAATGTGATATTTACAATTATGGTCATTAGTCAGGGAATGACAGTAATCAGCTATGTCATGTGCCACTATTGTATCACAAAACACTCGTAAATTCCTTGCTCATAAAAAATTGCAACTTCATTAACAGAGCAGTAGATCCGACAAGATTTTCGTAGATATTGAGGAACCACAGACTAAAAGACTTGGACAATAAAACACAAATAGAGGTAATTGTAAACATGATCTAGGTCGATGATAGAATAAGAAAACTAGAGGAATATGGATATTTTGAGAAAATCAAAAAACTTTAAGGTCACATACGTTAAGAAGCAGTAAATAATATCAGAGGAAGTTTTAGCGTGGATGATGTGAACCAGGGATTTAAACATCCAAAAAGATTAATGGCTCCCCAGATATACAAATTGCAAGTAATTCAGTAATTGATAATTAAAATCATAAATTATTAAAAATTAAAAGAGGTAAGCTAATAATTATTATTTAAAAAATCAAATAAAGATCAACCAGATGTAAGAAAACAAAAGCAAATCACACTAGCATAAACATCACCGGGACCACTATGGGAATAATAGGAACTAAAGATACCTTAATGGATAAAGTAAAGCCGAGTTTTGGAAAAAGGTTAAAGATGTGAGATACATGCACAGTGACAGTAGCAAGGACCAGGAGGTCTTAGGAATATGAGAAAATAAACATTCAGAAGTTTAAGCAAAAGGGTTTTAAGAGCAGACTGAAGATTGGATAATAGATTCCCACCAAGAGGTTGTATGACACAACCACAAAGGACACAATTCGATGTGAATATGGATGGATCTCCATGTATCTTAGGACTAAATGAAAGTAAAACTACTAATTGAGTTAGTTGAAGTCACTTGTCAAAGATTTGACAAAATCATACTTACGAAGAAAGGTGGCTCTCGATGACTACAAGAATGGTAACAATATTTTTCTGCCCTAGTTCAAAAAGTCTGATGGATAAAGCGTTAGTGCAAAGATTCACAGACAAAGAGAATGCCAGACACGAAGGTGCGGGAGAGTGGGGAACTCTTGACAGAGAAACAGCAAGAACACTGGAGAGAAATTAACGAGGAGTGGCAACATGATGACATGCTACCAGGAGGACATATCAAAGAAACCAAAATGAAGGTGTGCCTGAAATAAATAGAAGTTGCACAAATAAAAGAATAAAAAAACCTCACATTTAATTCTACCACCTATTGTCGTAAATGACAAAGGAATTCGACAATTTGAGAAATGCGTGGGGACGACTTAATTGGAAGCATGAAAACAGCAGATATTAGAGAGATTCAGGAGAAATCAAAAGCATTATTATTCCAGTAAGCTGTCTAGGTAGTATCAAGAAATGCTAGGTAATTCTGAGAGTTACAGAGAATATGAAAGTGGTAGGGAGCATAGCAGTGATCTAAAAGTATTTACACTAAATCAACCAACTATTGAAAGAGACGGTGGAGCAAAGAATTCATACTGAACCAAATCACTTGTAAACCTGAAATCAACCAGGTCGCTGATTCTGAGAATTGCGGTTTATTGGCGATACTAATGGCAAATCATCTAGCACTCGAGCTGTAAGGAGAACAATCTTCCAGATATTCTCCAAGTATTGGATGAGTATGTAAATGTACTATTAGCCTTCAATCCAAAGGTGGGACTCATGAAACTAGAGATTGGAAAAACAGGAGTCACAGTGAATCAAAACCCCAAAACCCTTTCAGTAGTTTGATTGAGTTTTTGATTGATAAAAGTAGACTATTAGTGCATACTTTATTAGGGTTTTAATAGGGTTTATGTAGGGGTTTAATGTTTAAATATTAGTAATTTAAGTGAGTATATGCGAGGTTTAGTGTCAGTTTATGACAGTGAGTATATAGATTTATTGTTTAAGTTGCGATATGGATGTGATGAATATAGTGAATAACTCAAGCCTGTTCTGAATTATACGTCTATAGCAAGGCTCCTCCATAAATCTCCAGCAACTGTGGGGTCTCACTGTCTATTAGCATTGAATTTAAAGAGATAGCATCTTAATTCTAAGCCTAAGAGACCCTTAAAATTTTAGCAGCATCATATTGAATATCTTATTAATGATAAGACTCTTAAATACTGGGCTCATTTCTCTCTAGCCTAGAGGGCTGTGATGTTTCATCGCAATTTCCTGAGCTTCACATCTCTGCTTAATC
>ARYC01008656.1:0-16074 GCA_000711775.1 Oxytricha trifallax
ATTTTTTATGCTATTTTTTTGATTATATTTTTAATTTTTCACCATTTAAAGACTGGTGAGGATGAATTTGTAACTCGAAGTGAAATGACTTAGCTCATGTTGACAATTGTGTAACATTATGAGAAAAGAATCAGTAATTTAGAGTCAGACTATCAAACCATTATTAATGGGAATAATTTTAATATCAAAAATAAATAAATAAATATATTTTTATTGTTTAACATTTAAAGCAAATTGTATTCTTAAATATTCATGTATATACTTTAAGTGAATATAGAATTTGTTAAGATTTTACAAATTAAAATTGTATAATTTTTGTATCTAACAACAATATCTTATTAAATAAAATTTTCTATTCAATTTATTTTTCTGTCATATACAGGATATGCAATAAATAATGAGGAATTATTTAGAAGTAAACAATATCCAAAGTGAGACTCATAGACATGGTTCGAATGTTTTTTAAGCAAACAATAATTTAGTCAATCAACCTAAGTAGAGCATACATTTTATAAATTATTATCCTAGAGTAAATAAGTTTAATAAAATTAAAATTATTAAATTAACTGTTATAAATTAAAATGCAAATAAGACAAGAGTTCATGAGAATAAAACGAGAGATTTATCAAGAAAGAACTCAAGCAAGACCAAAGACTTCAAGAATAGATTAAATTAATTAGTTAAAGAATCAATTTTTCAATGAATAAGGTTAAGTATTTATAATTTAATTAAAATTTTAAAATGATTTTATTTCTGAGTGTCTTTGAGTCATTCAATTTTGTTTGTTTCCTTAACATATATATTTATATATATATATATATATAAGGTTAAAGAAAAGACAAGAAACAATCTTACCTTCCAAATGATCTTATAAATAATTAAAACTACACCAATTTGAATCCACATCATCTTGAAAATTATAAAAATCAAGGAATCATTAATAACAACAATAATTTATAATCAAAGAATTACCCAATAAATTATTAATTTAATATACCAAATTAACCTCAATAAACTATTAATTCTCGCACAGAACAGCTAAGAAGCCAAATTAGAAGAGAGTTAAATGTTTTTGATTAAGTAAAATCACAGAATAATTCACCCACAAGAGCCAATAGGCAATTTAATTGCAGATTAGAGACTAAAGTATTTTCTTAAGAAAGACTTCAATATATTGAATATGGTAATCAGAAGTATCCCAGTCAAAGTCTTTAGTAGGAAGAGATTATAACATTTTACAGTAAAATGATAAAGATTTGTAAAGAAATTACTATAAGAATGATAAATAAAGCAGTTATTTAGCAAGTAATTTCAAAGATTATCAAAAAGACAAAAGTAAGGGTTACTATTTATGTTTTTTTTTTAAAGGAGAGATAATAATGCTGGAGTAAAAGTCCTAATAGAGTGAAAGAACTACTTTAATCACCAAATTTTCAATAAAAAAATTATAAGTAATCTACGTAAAAAGCAAGCCCAATCAATAGACAAGAATAGCATGATTCACTCTATGAGACAAAGTTGTATACAAAATCTCCATTCAACTACGAATCAAGCAAAAATGAGTCTTTGAATAAGTTAGGCAACCTAAAATCAACTTATTTCGCTTCAAACTAAAACTCAAATTTAAAGTCTTCCTCTAATCTTGTAAAACCTTTTAACAATAATAATAATTATTAAAACCGACAAAAAAATAAGCCCACTCACAGTTCCAGCAATCTCCTTTCGATAAATTAAGCTTACTATAATTCTTAACCTTAGAGACCTTAAAACTAGCATTTACCCAAAAAGCCCTCAGATTGGACTGAATACAGTTAAATTGATCGAGATAGAGATACTTAGAGTGGATGCTACTTTGAACTAAAACCTGTGCTAAATGATCAGGATAGTAAGCTAAATACATTCAGTTAATAGCATTAATTAAATTAGCAAATTAATCACGAGCAAGATGATTTGGAGTAGTGCTTAAACATTGATTTACCAAAATAGACTATTTTCGATTTAGACAACCAAATGTTTGACTCAAAAAGGAAAACATCTGGAGTTTTGTACTCTTTTAATAATGAATTTATTCATCAAACCTTTAGCAGCTCAAATTACACGACAAATTAGAGTAAACATTCCCAAAACACGAGATAATATGATAATTAAACTAAAATTAATAATTGGCCAAATTAGGATACTACCAAAGATCTTGAAACTCCTTAAAAATACAACCTTCCTAAATAATTATAGCAAAATGCATTCAATCCCAAGTATTAAAATAGTTAAATCAGGTAATATGCTGCTATTTTAATATAAAGGAGTTTTATAAATTTCATGAAATAAAAGTATCTCGTAGAATAGCAGAAAATAATTGAGTATGAATAAGTAAAAGAAAACATACTTTAGGTTCTTAAAAAATACACATCAATTGAAAACTCATACCCATAAAGCCCTAGAAATCAAAATTAGAATTAAATAACTTTCAAAGTTGAAGAGGAAATCAGTCAATAATGTGAAAAATAACTAATAACAAAGAGAGATAATTCAAGTTAGTATAAAAGAAATAAGAGTAATAGAGACGAAGGATTAATTTTATAATAGTAACCAAAATAAAGGAATGATACTACTAATCCATTTACAATTTAAATAAAAATATTACTGATTATATTATATTTCTTAATTATAATCAAGTCTATAAGATAGCGAGAACTGAGCATTCATATAAATAACATTGATAATCAATCTGTAGATTTACCAAAGTAAAATTCATAGTAAAAGTCAATCTAATAATCAAGCATGTCATAGTAATATTTCATTAATAATTTATGACTTTAATTATTTCCAAGATCAAAGGTAAATATATATGAAATTAAGTCCTTTAATGATTATACATATATTGTTAAAAATATAGAATTCTATATTATTAAGATCTAGGTATGTTCAATTTTCATTGTTCATCTTGAAGTATTTTTGAAAATACCTGTTTATCTCTCTTGATTTTAGTTAAAAACTAACTCTTTTACACAACTACTTATTTGCTGTTTTTTGCTATAGTTTTTAATATAAAATATTATAAAAGAGTGAGCTGATATTTAAATATATAAATATAATATGATTATAGATAGTTTATGATAATAAACCCTATAATCTCAAGTTTCTATTTGGACTTAAACTGCTTGAATCAAAACTTCTATTTTCAAGAATCTATGGTAGTTGAGACAATTAGGAACTACTCTATTGTAGATTTATTTATTTATCTATTCCAACATAATATAATCATACCTTAGAAGTAGAATACTATTTATTGCAATATTAATGACTAATAAAATTAGATTAAAATTCTCCCATATTTCGCTTTTAGTTTATCAACAATTAAGATTTCGATCTCATATTTTAGTCAATTATTGATACATTATTATTACTATCATTGAAGTTTTATTCGATATATTATTATTTCTTTTTGAGACTTTTCTATCGTCTCACAGGAAAAGTTTCCTATACAGATGCTGGTATAAATGGCTGTACAACTTGAGGGAGGGAACTTTGATAACTGCCATAATCTATGGTGTTATTGATTATTTCTCTGTTTTTATAAATATTTGATTTATTACTGTGGTGGTAGTAGTTACCAATGAATGAGTTATTAGTGTTATAGTGATGATTATTTTCTATGTTATTATTGTTAAAACGTGAATTTTCCTGCTAAGATTTTGTTTTCTCTGAAGTGGCACGGTTTTGTTTATAATTTTATCTTCGTTTTTCAAGTATGTTCAGGTATCTTGCTATATCGTACTAATTCTAGGAAGATCCCTTAAAACTGTTCAAGTAATATTTGGAAATATACTAAATAAATTAATATATTTATAGATTGATAGATTACAATTTATTTTATTTAAATATTTCGCTTGTAGTTTAGCATTCATAAGTCCCAAAAGATTCTATTAAGGAGCTTTTTCTAAATTTGATAGAGATTTCTTGCTTAAGAGTGAGATATTTTAATATGAGTTTTAGTCGAGTGAATTATTAATGACGTATTTATCCATTAGGTTATAGTATGGCAGTTTTCCATTTATTGGTGAGCCTGTTTAATTTTCATCATAAAAACTAGTTGATTAGACTTTTACTTTTTTAGTGTGTAGAATTTTTTCAGTAGAATTTCCATAATATAAGTGATGTATTTTTCCATTACTCTAGGATGTAAACAAATTAGATTAGCATTTGAACAAATAATTTCTAATTTAATAATGAAATAATTTTTGAAATATTGATTGTTCAGTTTATCTAAACAATTCCTTTACAATTTACTTTAAGCATCCTAAATTTTTATGCTAACCGACTATATACTCAAATTATTTCTCAGCAAACTTTTACTTTAATGATACTATTCATCAAGTGAATCAAACATTTTGTTCTTCCGTTTATGACTTCGCTTATCATCTCTGCCATAATTTTAAGACAGATTTGCTGTGTTTTAACTTGTGTAAATTTATTGATGCTCATAGAGATCATCACATTATTGGCCTTAGTTATTTTAGTTTTATTGAGTCTTCTTTAGTTTGAATTTTCTTTTCTTTTCCATCTATACTTAATCCCAGGGCGCTAATAAATTCTATTCATCACTATTGCCACTTTCATTCCTGATGTGTTTTTAGATTTTTTAGTTTTCTAGCAGTTTAGTCACTTCTTTTGTTATATACGGATGTTGTTATAAGTTTATTAATTTTTTATCAGAGTTTTCGTCTTCATATCATTTCAATAGATCTATGGTTGATTAAGAGGGGCTTTCTTTTAGTTTTGTTTCAAGATTTTTCTTATGCTTCTTTAGATTCGGTAATTATTGCAAATTGAATGAAAATGAATCTAGAAAATACCTATTTAAATTATGAATCTAAATTTAATTTTAAGTCTCTGAGTTACCACGAGTTAACTTTATCATAGTGTCAGATCTCTCCATTCGTTTTTAGAAATCTTGGAGACCTCCGCTAACATAAACATTTTCAAAGTCATCTCTATCTATCAGTTCCTCATCTTCTTGTCTCTTAGCAGTCTAAAAATCTTGAGATTAAAACCTTTGTGTGCTCTACAAGCTTTTGACTCTACTTTCGTCATTTGAGCAGCTGTTACTATCAGTACTATTGTTGTATTCCACCAAGCTTCTCTTAGAGCTTAAATGAGATTTTTACAATAATGCGGTATCATCCTTTTACTAGTGTTCATTTTAGATCTCTTTCTCGAGGTTTGAGAAGGAGAAATATTCTTGATAGTTTTGGTAGTTTCTTGACTTAGTTTGAGATGATGAAGATGCTTAAGAGTCTTTTTTCATGTGTTTAGTCAACCCATAAATTTCGCAATCTTAGTTTGAAAGAGATTCACTTTGATTATGGACAACTGTAACATAAATGAATATATAGTATATTCACTTTTTCAAATAACCTCACTCTTTCAATTGAGATAAGCAAGCCAGAGGAATATATTAGAATTAAATATTTTAAAATAAATAAATATGAATCTAACAAACTACAACCCAAACCAAGATCTTGGTATTACTAATCAAACTAACGCCTCAGGTTTGAGATGCTTTAACGGAGAAGATTTATGTAATAATTGCAAGTTAGTTTTAATTTATCATAGTGGCTCAAAAGAGACTTCAACTCCAGAGATAATAGTAAAAAGATTGGTTGATGCAATAAATCCAGACTAATGAAAGATTGAAGGGATAATCAACTTTCGATAAAAAGTAATAACGGATTAATTATTTCCTTGCGATATGTCTAAATGTTTCAATTTATAGGATGTATGATGAGTAAACTCTTGAGTTGAACAGATTGCTGAAAGAATCTTAAGATGAAAATGAAGCACAAAGAAAAGCATGCTAAAAGCTTAATAAGAGGAAAACCTTCTATTGGTACATTTTACTTTTTCATATTACAACCATATAGGCCAAGTAAAAGAGAGATACAGATCTTAAGTAGAAGTAAGACTGGCTTTATTAAGAAAACCATGAAGTTGATTACTTTAAAATTTAATTTTATTCATAATTTTAATATAATACACCTAGGAGAATCATTTCATGACTGAAAATCCAATGACAACTCAGTCACAATTGGCTCCTCACAGAGTCAAGCCCTATCACTTTAAGGGATTGAATGAGCATTAGAAGCAAGCTATTCTTTACGAGAGAGACTAGCAAATTTCTGGAAAATAACAATAGAAACAACTAGAATAAGAGCAAGATAAGCTTTGGTTCTTTGAAATTATTTTGTTTTCAGTTGAAATTATTATAAGCTTTGGGCCCTTCAATAGGAGCACTTGAGAAGATTGCAAGTCCTTAACGATAGGGATTAAAAGAGAAAGCAAAGGGAGGTTGCTGAAAACACCAAAAATACTCATTCTCAGCAGATTCAAGAGCACATGCAAAAGTGGAAAGACCCATATAACGAGAAAGGGCCACTCTGAATGAATTCATATTCAATGCATTGATATTTAACAAATGATAACTATTTAATTATTATTACAAAGAATTTATTAAATTAAAAACTTTTCAAATTAAATATTTTCTAACGCTTTTTTCACTTCATTATTTTTTAATATCAGCCAAAGAATGTCTCTTATATTTTATAAGTGACGCTTAAGTGTTTTGTATCTAAGGCATTTGTATTTTTATTGGCTTTTCGTTTAAGAATGACAACCTATCTATAATGAATTATTCTTCGGGTTAGAATGCTTAAATATGTGAAAATGTTTATCTCTTGAATTCTAATTCCTTTAACTTGATCTTAAAAGCTAGCTAACTTTACAATAGTTTGATGAGACCTTTTTGTATAAAACGTTTAAAATTAAAAGTTAATAATTAATAAGGATTTTTAAGTTTATTCAATGCTTTGTGTTTCTCAGCTTATTGAAATTTATGGAATACTCTCTACTCATACAATTAATTATGGAGTTTCAAACAATATTTCGATAAATTATTTAATTTCACTACACTACATATATCGATTTGATTAGTACTTTAATTCTTAGCAAACTCTTTTGACATTAATTATTAACTTTATTTCTTAAACCTATCAAAAACTTCCTTGATGTTTGAAATTAACTATTTCTGAGAAGCATCGATAGATTTTGAGTCATTTTCTCTTTAAATAATTTAATTGTTCCTTAAATTTGAATTATTACACACTATCTATCCATTATTTGCAATTGAAGTTGTTTTTTTGTTCTATGATTTGGGAATACTATCTTTGACAATTTAATTCCCTGCTTTTGTTAAGTATTTTTCGAAGCTTTTAGCTCTAACGTGATTAGTAACTTGCTTTGATTTATCTTTAACTCCAGAATTGTTGGAACTACTTTGAATAGTTGAGCATTTAGGATTTTAATTTTCTTTGTCAGTTTAAGTAAAAGAGTAGGCTTACTCTATCATCATAAATTTTTGTATCGATTAAATTTATTTATGTTCTAGGAGAAATGTTTTGCTAAAGGAATATATCGAGTTTTTTATCACTGTTTTTTACGCTTTTTGAGAAATATTTTTCACTATTTTGGAGTTAAGTATTTTTATTACAGTTGTATTCAGTTGGCTAAAGCAATATTGATTAAAAAATAAAATATAATTTCTATCTGTTATTATCAAAGAAGTTGATGTTTTATTTGTTTGACAGGATCATAGGAGTACTTAAATTTGAATCAATAACAAAACAGTTATTAAAATTCTGATCTTCCCCTGTAATAATTCTAGGTCTCAAATTCGCTTAAGTTGTTGCACTTTGATTATTAACATCATTGAAAGTTTTCTAGTTGCAATTAAAATATTATTACTCTCCATCATGATTTTAGCAATAATTTTCTAAGCTTAAGAATTCTTTCAAATCAACATTTGTGGACTCTTACTATGGTACCTTTGCATCCTAATTAACTTCAAATTTTTCAGGTGAGTTATTAGTGAAATGAAGTTAATTTTATATATCTATCTAAGCTTGATTGAAGTAGCTGGACATGTTGTTATTCTAGTCAGATTGATACAAAAGCTGGTCATCATATAGTAAATTATTGGATTTAAAGTAATTTGATTGAAAATTGTGAATATTTACGTACTCTTATTCTTATTTCTAAGTAAATGTTTTAATTTGCACTTGTCTATTATGATTATAATTATCATGACTTATTGTATTATGAGTAATTTACTAGATCTTATTCTGAATTGATTTAAATGGAGATTTAAGTACAGATAAAGCCAATTTTATATTTTTATCTATTTTATTGTTAGAGTAATCATGCTTATTTTTATGATTGATCCCTTCGTTTTTCAAAGTTTTAGGAGATTGATTTTGAGTTTAAAAATTATCTCTGTGTGACTGTTAAAATGTCAACATCTGATCTGATAAGTCAATAAAAGCTTAATTTTATTGATTTATTTATGATTAATTATTTTGCTATTTGTTAATGGGCAAGTGCTGATCTAAATCCCATTAAACTATAGGGGTAGATTTTTAATGAGGAATCTGAAAGGAATGATTCATATATAAAACTTAAATTATTGATTTTAAATTGGAGCTAAACTCTTGGATGAAGCAATATTTTAACTTTCAATTTCACTGTCTCTTAAAATAAAATAACGAATATTCTCTATCTCTGCGCTTTTAAATTTATTTAAACTCACTATCTTGAACTTATTGCATAGATCCTCCTCTTTGATGTTGAAAACTTTCTGACTGTAATATCACTCCATATTTAGTTTTCACTGAGTTTTTAATATACCTAATAAACTGCTTAATTGGTAACTCCTTAAGAAGAAGAGGTTCTTTATTAATATCATTTTCTTAGTTGTCTATTTATTTATGTGAAAATAAGTCAGCTAGGACAATAAAAAAGTTAATAAACTCTTCCATATTTAGGTTTAGGGATTCTTAACTTAATTGATTTTGCTAAATTGTTTGTTTCAATTAGAGAGAAGAAGTATAATTTGGTTTTGATTGTTAACTACTTGATTTTAATTTAATAGTTTTGCACTTAGAAATAAGAGAAAACAGCTCATTATTTTAAATAATGTCCTATAATTTTGAATAAATGTGATAATAATAACTTACAGGATAAATCTAAAAATGTTTGCACAATTTTTTGATTTCTTTCAAAGATATTAATTTTTCTTCTGAGCTCTATTTTAACGTAGAGTTTAATAGCAACCTATTAGGAGATTTAGACGACTATCCAGTTGTGGTAATTGAACAATTTGGAGTTTATTCAACAAACAATTAATTTTAAATTAAGAAAATTTTGACATTTTTGCCTTTATCAAATAAGAGAATAAAAGTTATTTAAAATAGTATTAAATATAGATTAAGTTCCTGTTTAATTATTGAATGTACTTTTATTACTTTTAACATTTGATGCATGCTTATTAAAGATTTTGGTTAGTTTTTAACGATTAGCATTAATGATAGTGTTTTATTCGATATAATTCTAAATAAATCCTTACTAAATACTTGGTACTCCTATGCCATCATTATCATTATGTTTTTATTATGGTTGTTTATTTTGCTGTCTTAAATTTTGAATTTAATGACTAAGTGGTATTAAATGCTATTGCTTTAATTTCTATGTGTTTTAGGCAGGAAAATGGAGATTTAAGTTTGAGTCTACTGGGAAATTGTTGTTTGCTATAGATAATGAAGTTTTATAAAGGGTGGGAATAAGAAAAAAATATTAAAATTTGTATTTAGATATCTTTCATTTCTGTTTATATGAGGAAATAATGTAAATTTCATTTTTTATTAAAAATATCAAAAAACTACTTAGAATAATAGCAAAAAAATTAAAAAAATATTTTCAATTTAAGATTACCCTCAATTTCATGAATGGAGGATTTTTTTGAAAATGCATTTCTTGGACTTCTTAATTATGTTAAATTTGATGTTTTTAATGAGGAAATACTTTGTGATTTTGTGTGATGATGCATGCTTTACTAGTTAATATTAAATAGCGTCTAGGAATATTAAAAATTCATTAAAGAAATTATAAATTGATAATCAATTTAATTTATATTCTTGGAGAGCTGTATTATTATTTATATGAGATTCACTTTGCTTCTTCGGAAAATATGACATTTTAATATAAATTTTGAAATTATATTTTAACTGATATTTAACCAGCTATCTCATTTTGATAAATTTAGTAAGTTAATATCTATTTTAAATGTTAGCAATTAAGTTTAATTTAAATTAATATTGGATGCATCTCTTTAACAATTATATCAAAAGTTAATTTTCATTAATTTTTTCCTTATAATTTAAAAGCCTGTTAATCTTTATAATTTGATATTTCTTTATTTTCTTATTGTAATTTTTAGTTTATAGCTTTTTGATATAATTTATGATTTTTCAAAACTTCTTCAAAATTATCATCAATATTAAATTCAGATGGTGTATTGAAAGTTTTTAAGTTTTAAGCTTTAAGATATTAAAAAAACTATAGATTTTATATTGAATAATTATAAATGTTATATTATGTTTCATAGAAATAAACATAATTAAAAAATAAAGCTCCTTTTTTCTATTTAGCAGTTTTAGATTATAATTTTGATTTTTATTGATTAAGCTTTTTACCTCCTATTGATTGATTTTTCTAAATAATCTTTGTTAGTATAGAATTATCTTCAATTTTTTGAGGTTATTAAATATAATTTTATCGGTCTTCCTAGACTCGATTTACTCGTTAATAATAAGATGAAAAAATTTAATAAATTAATATAATTTAACAATCTAAAGCAAATTCAAACATAGATGTTTTAGAGCTATTGTTTTTATGAGGATAAAAAATATTCAAGCTAGGAGTTTATTAATTATTTTCTTGAGAGTTTTAAGACTAAAAATTGAAGATGCTGTTTTTTTTGAGAAGTCTGTCAATTTTATCCAAGTTTTGAGAAGCTGAAAAATTAAATATAAAATAAACAAGCTTAAGTTAAAACCGGAATTTCAGATTATTTTTATGTTATAATATATTTTTAAATCTTTTTCTTATTATTCCTACTTTTAATGGATTTCGAGGTCTGAGATTTATTGAGTTATTACTGATAGGTCGTGTTGGCATATGGCTTATAAAATAAAATATTAGTGCTCAAAGTTTGGGTTTCTTTAAGATAATTTAAAATTAGTAAATGATTCATCAAGTGCTGTTGTGTGGAGCTGTGAGCTGAGTTAATTTGTTATTAAGTATGTTTATGATTTGATATGAGAATCTGAATGCAGAATGATTTATTTTTCACGAATAATTTTAGAAAGAGCATATTTCTTTATCCTCTGCATAATCTAATTCTTTTTTATTTAAGTATATTTCTACTTTATTGTAGATATCATCAACGCAATCATGACTGTTGCATTAACTAATAAACTAAATACAGTACATACAATCATAGAGTAACCAAACATATAATTCAAATCTTCATCATAATCTTCGTTAAAACCGTCCAGATACATTAAGAGATGATAGTCTATTAACAAAATAGTTAGCTCATTGAAGATTTCAACTCTATTTTTTAGTTTTTAATTAAATGGTTGTGTGGCTAACAAGTATATTAGAATAAATAGGGTTGTTAGAGTGTTAAAAGTAGCCTAGAAATATCCCTCATCTGTCACTATCATAAGCGTGCATAGAACTGCTCTTCTTATCATAAATATTGGGAAATATTGCAAAGCATAGACGTTTGAAGTTTTTAAGTCACTGTAAATGGTGTCATAATTCTATTTTAGTATAAATTACTAGGTAAAAATGATTACCTTTTTGCTTTGGTTTTTACCATGAAACACGCTTGAATGATTTTTACATAGTAGGAATGAGCAAAATAGCGGCAATCCGACAGTTACTATTATTAGAAATAGTGCGATATTAAAACTTAATTTCTATGCTAAGTTACCGGATTAATACTATAAAATGTTTAAGTAATTTTGAATTTTGTTACAATTTAGATATTAATAAGTGCACAAAGGTATAGTTCAAAGTATGATTCAATTGTAAATGTTATCAGCCCATTAAAGATAATCAAGTTAGATAGATATTTATAAGGCCTCTGAAAACTACAATAATTGTTTAAAAGCAATTAAATTTGGAGGTATTACCTATTTACTAATGATGCTAATACTTTCAAAATCAAAATGGTAACAAGAGTAAGTATATATAATTTGATTAATTAGAATATTTTAATTTTTAATAAGTATCTATATAATCATAATAAAGAATAAACTTTGCAAATTCTAAATGGACAAATAACTCTCATAACTTAATTGAGTTAAATTCTAAGGTTTATTTAGTTTTAATATTTTTAAAGATATCCATATCAATAAAGTTTGAATTAAATCCATCACTTTCTTCTGAAATATCGATCAATAGCGAAAGTAAGTAATCTGAGGGTAAAATATCAAAATTGCAAATGCCAATAAAAATCGTGAAGAAATATTTTGCATTAGCTGGAATGTTTATGTTGTTCAATGGCAAATGAGTGATTATTTAATGAATTAAAATAAACATTATAAAAAACTCAATTAGAAATTGTAAATATATTTTATCAATATTTATATCTAATTTATCATGCCCCATAAGTACTGTAGAGAAGTCGATCTAAAATTTATTTAGTTTTTTTTAATAATTTTTACAAGAAAAGATTGAGTAGCAAATTTGAAAAAATGAAGATGTATATATTATTCTTTGACTTTAATTTAAAAAATAAAATTATATTTATATGATGTCAATAGATAAGCTAAGGCTAATTCCATTATCTAGCATAAACTAGGAGAAAGAATCGTCATCTCTTAACATTTGGGGTAACTTAAATAAATTTGACTGAGCCTCTGATAGTAATTCTTGAGATTATGGACCAATATAAATTTGTCTTAAATTTATCCTTATCTCATCTATTCCCTATAATTTAATATTTTTGATAATCATTATTAAAACTTACTTGCATAGATATAATTTCTGGATTACTAAAAGTAAGCTAAATACTCATTTAACTTTTAGATATTTCTGTTATATCCCAACTAAAATTATATGATGGTGAATATTGTAGATTGAGCTTCTCTGATTGATGATATATGGTTAAATTGAAATATTATTTATTCTCTTGTTTTCCGCTTTGATTGAAATAATTTAACTAAGGGCTAAATCTTACTCTCATTTCACCTGTAACTTTTATTTAAACGATTTTCAATGTTACTTCATAGTAATTTTTAGATTTTTTTAGAGGCTTGATTTAGACCTGTTAAGGTTTGGTTTAATTCAATAGCTCTAATTGGGTTTAAAATTGCAATATCAAATAATACATTATGAATTATTAATAATTATAAAAATTAAAATTTATATAACTCTGTTATATTGATACCAAATCTTTTATAGTTGATTTCCTCAGGATACTTAACATTCAATCTGAATATGCTTTCACTAAAATGAGTAATTTAAAATTTAATATAGTTTTTTTCACTGTATGCATTTTCCTCTTTATTAAATGCTATCATTTTGAAGGTATAACTAGATTTTAATATATTTATTACATATTGAAATAAATTAATTATTATAGATATAAGTCATTAGAGAAGATGTAAAAGATATTTAATTCTTTAATTTTTATAACAATTAGATAAAATTCTAAATTATAAAAATTATTTAATAAAATATTATCCTCAAATTTTATGAAATTAGGTAGAACTGAATCTTTGTAAAATACCAATATTGTAAATTTGTCATTCAAGCAACTTTGCTAAGCAAAATAAATACTTTAGATTTGTTTTAAAGTACCAACTTAATAAGTCTCATGAGATTTTATTTAAAGACTATGTATCTAAATAATTAATATGAAATATTTATATATTATGATTAAATTAAATTCAATTATTTATATAATTGAAAAGTCTTATCCAACATCGATTTTTAACTATTATTGTAATTTTCATGCTGTAATAATATCCCATATCCAATTTATCTTAACAGTTTATTTGAAACATATAAATTCCAATATTTTCAGTGTCAAAAGTTTAGGCTATCGTTTTTGAAGGATAGGCGTATATTTAGTATTTCAATAAATTATTTTGGTTCTCCACTTGTTAGTGTGTAGGAATATTAAAACCCGAAACCTAATAATTACATATAAAGCTAGTGTTGAGTTATGATTTTGTATAATTTGGACTTATCATTAATTTTTTAAAAAAATTTTCAGACCTAAAAGTGTTCTTGGATTATTTAGTTTGAAGTTAATAATTTTTTTCAATTCTTTAGATTATTTACTCTATCTCTTACATACCTTAAAAGAGTTATTTATTCACAATTATTATTAACTAAATGGTTTAAATTTTCATCATGACAAATAGGAATAAAATTTATACGAAATCAATATTATAAGCAGCTTTAAAATATGCATTTAATGCACAGATTTAAAATTAGTATTTTTTTAATTTGAGAAAAAATTATAATATAAAAGTTTATGCCTGTCATGATATTATATAATTCCTTTATAATTAAGAAGTTCATAAATATGGTTGAAACTCTTTCAATCCAGATATTTGAGAATTTTAGCTCAAAATATGATTAATTTTCTATAAATATAAGTATGACAATTGAGTTTGAATATTATCCTCAAATAAATAAGAATTATGAATGAATAAATTAATGAATAATTCTTTTTGAATTTTATAATTATGCTTTAATAAGTAATCAAATGGCATCTTTTATTTCTAAAAAATTTCTGCACTCTTTTTCATCTTAAGAACTGCTAATAAATAAATACTTTGTTTTAATCAAACTTATTTTTATTATATTGAAATATCATCATAGCTACTAAAAATTGATTTTTCAGGTAAGTTGACGAAGAATCCTGCTCGGAAATTTCTAAAACATTGAGATTACTGAATGTAAGCAAGTAAGTAAGGGTTGTCAGGTTCATTTATTATAAAGTAATCAACAAAATTTAATCAATAAGCAAACACACTACTCTAATTAGCTCATATCATTCAAGATCTCCTTGCAATTAATGAAAAACTTGACATAGATTTGACTTATTATGGAATAGTAAAAAGCATTAAGGAGACTATCCTGTAACTTGGAATGTGTGAAATTTTATACTATAGAAAAATAACGATAAGTAAAATTCTTACAAATCAGATCAAGAAACTCAATTTATAACATTGATTGAAAATACATAAACTATATTATCTACTCGAGTTTACTCGTAAAATTCTTAGCCATTTCTCTTATTAAGAAAAAAATATCAATCTCTAACTTTATAAATTAATATGCACGAATAAACTGTTGGTTTTTAATGAATCAAAAATAGAAATATTAAAATACAATTCATAATAGATATAACTAATAAAATAATATCACTAATTTACTAAATTATAATTTAGACAAAGTTTTTGTTATGATTTGATTTTCATTAATTTTAAATACCACATAGTTTTAAAAAACTTATTTGGGTTTTGAATACTCTATTTCATTTTAAATATTATATTTTAAGTTACTTTTAATATTAAATAATTTTTTTAATATATTAATGTTTATATATTTCTTATTATTGTATACACTCATCTAATTTTGAGTATTAACTGAATTCACTTTCATAAATATCAAGTTAAGAATCTCCAATTATGTAGTAATATGTATCTTTTAGTCCTAGTTAAAGCTTTCTAAAATCGCAACCATTTATAGTTATACTCATATTATTAAAAAAATATGGAGCATCTTAATCTACCAATCTAGTTTCTGGATCATACCCTACCAATTCCAAATTAAATAAAGTAGTTTGGCATAAATTTGAGAAATCATTAATTTGAGACAATAAATGATTTTGGTTTGCTAAATTGAAGAATTAAAATTTAATTTTACTACTTCAAAAATAGATAATACGTTTAACTGAATCAGTTAATTAATGAGATTTACATTAAAGAGGCATTAGCATAAATCGATTTATACTAGCTCCCTTTTATAATTTCTCCTTATTAACAATATAAAATTACATTATATCTCTTTTCTTAAAACAAAAGTGATGTAAGTTTTTTTTAAAAAATTAAATCCAAAGAAAAATTTAACTTTTTATGAATAAGTTATACATTTAAA
>ARYC01008658.1:0-30256 GCA_000711775.1 Oxytricha trifallax
GCTAGGGGGAATCTCTTCTGATATACAAGAATTTTATTTAGCTTCAAGGACTTACTATTAAAGAGGCACTAGATTCTTGAGACAATTTGAAGAATACTCATGCTTCACTAGTGTTTATTTAGCCCCCTGTGTTCCATTCTCTCGCTCTTTAGTTCTCCGACATGACTTCATCCC
This sequence comes from Oxytricha trifallax, assembly GCA_000711775.1. Taxonomy (NCBI): domain Eukaryota; phylum Ciliophora; class Spirotrichea; order Sporadotrichida; family Oxytrichidae; genus Oxytricha; species Oxytricha trifallax. Next base: position 175 of record ARYC01008658.1, read on the forward strand.
ACCAAAGGAGCAGGCGCAGATGCCTAAAAAGTCTAAGTTTATCATTGCTTAGGAAATTTCAAGTTCTCTGGATTCTATTATTATTGCTCAGCATCTCCATTACTCTTTGCTCAAAGTTTTAGCTATAGTAAAGTTGGCAGATCTGACTCTTTAGACTCCCAATACTCCACCGACTACTTGACATACGCTGTCACTAATCTATTAAATGCCCATAGAGCCTCAAGTACTTTTGGTCTCACTAGTGATTATCGCATGATTGCTGGTTCATCCAATGTCACCAGTGCTCCAAAAGGCCATGCAGAAGTTGACTTAAGTAATGGTCTTGCAGTAAGTGCCGTCAATGTTTTTGCCTCAATCTATTCTTCCCATGCACTGCTGCTAGTTAGGTCCTGGTACCAAGTGGTCTTTATTCGGAGCTTTATGTTCAAGTAATACTAAAACTTGCAATGCTTGAGAAAGTTTCTCTGTTCTCTTATAATTGAGCCCAATGCTGATGCTATTGGTACTCGGTCTTTATTTATTCAGAGATTCCATTCATTTCTAAAACTTAATTAAATTTGAATATACAACAGTTATGATTTAAACATTATATTCAATGTAGAAATGTTAATGTAATTTAGTTTACTCACTTACCCTATCTATGCTCCTTTTGAGTAAATCCTAAAGAAAATATATTTTAATTAATATGTTTTTTTTACTTTTAACTATCACTTATCCTTCAAAAATTACACATTAATTAAATAATAGAAACTTTATGAAAAAATACGATGAATTCCATGACTACTAACTTTAGATTCGATAATAGAAAAAAAACAAATTCCGAATTGAATTTTCAAACTAATCTATATGTACTCTTTATCATTACTGAGAACTTTATTGTCTTTAATCTTCTAAGTCTAAAAAGACATAAATCTTTAAACAATTTATTGATAAAAAAGTCGAGTTATTCTATAAAATATATAAATGTTTATATAGTATTTGAAGTGAGAAGCTGGAATGTATCTCCAGATATTAATAGCTTTAAATTATTCTTATCAATCAATTAAAGGTTAAAACCTTATATATTAAATTGGTTGATATACCATTGATTAATATTGAATTTATATAATGACAAACTAAAAAAGAATTTAATTTAAAGTAAAGTTTATAAAGATTTCTGTATAATTATAATTATTTTACTGCTAAATTATTGACATACTTTGAAAAATCTGCAACTTTAAAAAGTGATTTGATTTATAAAATAATAATATTAATAGTAAAATGAAGGTAAATTAAATGAACAATTATAAAACAGTTCAATATATATATAAAGTTAAAATGTAATTCTTTACAAATAGTAGATTGATTTTCTATGTCATTAATTTTTGATTCCTCTTCCTTAGTCAGGCTCTTCTATTCTTCCATTCTTTAGATTCTAGCATTCTCTTTCTCTTTCATCTCCTAATCTTTTGCTTCTTATCTTGAAAGGAAACATAAATTTTCCTGTTAATTCTTGGGATAAGTTTAGATAAGTTTGGAAATTCTGGTTCCTCCTGATGGGGTCATCTTTAACTCCACAAAGTATTTGTTCTATTCAAATATGTTGTCTTCAACTATTTTTCCATCGTTGATCGTTTCGCTGAATCTTCCAAATTGTATATCTAGTAAAAGCTCTTTCTTCCTTCATTTTATAATTTCAAGAACAAGCTCATCCCAAATTTCCACTTATGAAGAGATGTCTAAGGCTCTATTGAATGATAAGAAGATAAAAGCAGATTTGGGAATTTTTAATGTTCTTAACAAGAAAAGTTGATTTTTTCAAGAATTTTAAAACTCTTTAAAACTGTTCAAATATAGCAATTTTGCTTATTGACCATTTTAGACAATATTTATAATTAATCATATTTTTATTTGACTTTTATGCCATTTTTCATAGTTGCGAAGAGTTATTGCTCTAAAATGTATTTTGATTATTTAGATGACGCCAAACAATAAGAGAGCAATTGAAGCAGGAATGAAGGTTTTATGAGGACACTTGGCAGAGACAAAAATCCATCCCAAGCACTTTTCACTTTGGTGTTTGCCCTCCTCTCTCTAAAAGTACTAATCTGCTGACGACTTAAGATGTCAAGTATGAAAGAGGAGCTCAAAAAACTATGATCTGTAGCTTTTATGTTTCTGTTCCGTTTTCAATTCTCTTTAACTTACCATAGATATATTTTTTCTATCTCTTATTATCTTTATCGTCTTTATTCTACTATGACCACCACATTTGCCAATCTCCAGCTTTATGAGACCAACCTTTAAGTTGAACATCAAGTAGTATCGCTTCATGTTCACTCAATACTTGCCAAAAATCATGAAAATTGATTCCCCCGCAAAATTTAACCTAAGTGATTTGTTACTGGTAATGCCATCATTTCACAATCTTCAAGATTTAACTATTAATAAGTTTCGGTTTTGACGACAATATTTTCAGTTCTAAAGCTTTTCCACAATACCTCTTTTATTATCATGTTTATTTTTTTCTGGTAATTTTTAGTTTTTGCCAAGCTACCCATCTTCTTTCTTGACTCATCTTACTCCATAGCTCCTGAATCTATGACAATTCCTAGAAATATCAAATTTCTGCTTCATTTTATGGTACTTTGGCAGCTTATTGGGATTATTGTGCTCTTCTCCAGAATTTACCGTTCTCCAACTTCCAGTTTGTTGATCCAATAACTTTCTTTACTTGCATTTCTCCTTTATCATTCACGATAATTGGTTGAAGAATCATTTAGGAGATCTTTTGTTGGATGAATTGGGCTTCTTCAACTTGGCGTAAACACACCTCCATAGTGTTTTCCTGTATGTGTCTCCCTGGCATTAAGTCTTCATATTCCGAGTTTTGTTTATTTCATTCCAGTGACTTTCTTGTCTCTATGATCATAGATCCCACTCTCTGTCCCTCTGCTCCTTGCTTGCTCTTTATATTGATATCTCTTAATTAGAACCTTTATAATCTTGTTCTTTGTGCTGAGTCTGCAGACTATTGTCATTATTCTAGTAGTTTGGGGGTTCCATAAATTGATATTATTTTTAATAATAAATTAAAAATTTAAAACAAATAAAAGTCAGAAATATAATTATATTCATTAGCAATAATAAAAAGAATAATTATTTTATCTTCATTGAGATCCCCACCCAGATCCACCAGAAAATTATATATTAAAAGTAAATGAGCGAGCAAAATTCATTTTTTTTATATTTTAATATCTCAACGAGATGTTTAATATTTGAATAAAATTGTATAATTGGCAGTCTACATGTATACTAAATCGAGAATTCATTAAAATTTCCAAGCAATTAATGTTCTTATTTTCATTACAAACCTATAATATTTTATGAAATTAGTTATATCTGACATAACTTAATCTTAAGAACAGTAAGAAAATAATCAAGGAGAGCAAACAGCATTAAACTTTCAGTATTATCAACAATAATGTCTATATAAAATGGTATAAAAATAGAGAATGAGGTTAAAATAAATCTTAGAGTAACACTTGAAGATCTTTTAAACTTTACTCTCAAGAATTGAAAAATATTCCTACAATTTTTATTAAAAATTTATGAATATTTTTATAATCTTATAATCTAGCCATCTAGCTTAATGAACTTGTTTCTTGCTTCCTAGCATGCTATTGTGTCAAGAAAGATGCGAAATTTACCAATTAGTGGGATTAATAAAAGAAAAAATTAATATTGCTCATTTCAATAAACTCGTGCTTGAAAAATGGCTTAAAAGTTTCTATAAAAATTTTCCTTATTTCTAGGATTTATTGAATATAGCAAAGGAATTTCTGTAAAAATAATACTGAAAACACACGGAAAGATTTTCTAAACAATACTAAATTCTTTTTATTGTGATTAAATTTTCCTATAAATTCATAGATGATTTAGTCTAAAGCCGATAAGTGAGTAAGATTTATTTGGTTGACCTTTGCCACGAATAATGCGATTTAAAGATAATAAAGAAGCCATAAATGTTTATTTTTTAATCTTAAACTAAAAGATTTTCAAGTTAAAGGAATAAATGACTATCAAACATACATCATCGTATTCATTGAAATATATATTAAATGAATAAATTGTAAATATATATCTCATAGAAATAATTTAATAATTAAAACCATATAAATTTGACAAAATTTCTATATAATAAAATATAATAGATAAAGCAATGATATAAGGGTACTATCAAAAGATATATTAAATCTAACTTATAATTGTATTTAATATAAAATAATTCCTAAATTTCTCATAATTTGATAAATAAAAAAACTTTTTATACAAGAACATGACATTTAACTAGATATTTAATAATTTCCAATCCTTCATTTCTCAGTGATTATTGTGAGTAAAAAGTTTCTGATATTGAAATTGAAACTCAAAGCGCCTTAATTGACCCTAATTATGGGAGTAAAAAACATTTTATTTTAATATTTCTGAAAATATTTTATTTGCCCATGACTTGACCCTCCCTGGTCAATCCATAAAAAATGGTAAAATTCATATATAAATAAATTCCTTGTACTTTCCAAATTTATTTAACAAGTAATAAATATTAACCTCAAAGAGTTTCTATAGCATATTATATGATATTTATGCTCTTCTAATAATGAAATAATTAAAGACTTACATATTATACTTATATTTAAGAATCTGATATTTTTTCATAATCGAGCACAAGGACAAATATTTTTATTAATTGATAATATTTTCTATTTAAACGAGTTAAGTAATGATGACAGATTTTAAAAATATTATTATATATAAAAAAAAAAATAGTAAATATTTTAATGATAAAGAGGAAATTTAATTCAAATAGGAGACTTTGAAAATAATAAATTCAAATTTAAATTAAATATTATTATTTTCATAAGAACTTGGTAGCTTTTCATTTATTCAACTAAGTACTTGTATATATAGGGGGTCTTCACAAAACATAAAGCTACCAAATCTCAAGGGTAAGTATTAAAGGAAATTAATAACATTAATCAGATTTAAAATTTATTCCTAACTACATTCTAGACCCAACTAATGGAAAACCCCTACTCATAATAAGTTCAGGAATAATCGCAATGCCCAGCCTCGCCGTCGGTGCAGCTGTAGCCCTAGAACATCAGACATTGAGACCACAATACTAAGAGCATCTAAAGCTTGCTGTCGACCCTCTATGACCCTTACACCATCTACTGCCATCGGGACAGCATTCACCAGACCCTAGAGTGCCACCTGCTCAGGAGGCGACTGACATTCGCGTGTAGGACGCCCAGCAAGAAGGTTGAGGAGACCATTGGAGACATAAAGATTAAGGATGATGTCTAATACTAATCACGCACTACATAGGGCGCGCCCGAGGCAAGAGGTGGGGGCCTCTCTAGTACATAGTCAACAACTAGCGACAGCTATCGATGATTGGCCGACACATGTTCAAAGCCAGCTTATGGCAATTCATCTCAATTCAAGTACCAAGACTGCATGGTTGATGCAAAAGGTTTTTAGGACATAGCCGTTAGGCACCTGGCCGCCCCCAGTCGAAGATCTTACCGTCACTTCGTTTGCAATACTGGTTTGTCAGAAATGCCTATGTGGAAAACCTGGGGTAAGTACCAAACTTTATACATCAATTTATTATCTATTCTTATTTATCTAATAACTTTAATTACACAGCACACTCCTACATACTGCCGAATGTCATGGACGTATTTACCTAGTCAGTCTCCTTTGTTGCTGAGAAAGTAGTAGAGATGCTCTTTAATGTACTGAAGCAGGGATAAGACAATCCTCATGAAGAGGAGCAAGTTGATCCAAAGAAATTAATAGAGCAAGAATCAACACCCAGATCAAGCAGTAAGTCTTTTTATCAAAATCACACAATTTTAAATTAGAGGATGACTTATCAAGGAGCAAGGTGAGTGCTGTGAGCAAATTGATGAAGATGTTCAAGATCCTGAGGGAAGAAAAACGAGAGTGTCAAGTGACTGAAAGTAATCTGTCCCGATGGCAAAGTACCTTAATATCTGCTACTAAGGGAAAGAAAGCAATAGAAAATGAACTAACTGATTGATAGATCAAATGTATTAACAAATGGTAAAAACTTGATCCTCACAATTAGGGAATGCCCTTCTCTACTCTAGGATAAACAGGATTATCTGTCAACACTTTAGGAGGCAACTTGAATCAGTAAAAAAGTGAAGAAACTGTTATATGCAACATTTGATCTTTCTCTCTTCTAATGCTGCGCAATCATGCTCTCCTTATTACATCTAATTAGCAGATATAACTTTGTTTCTTAGCATGGGCTTTCCAAATCTCACATTTGTCATAAAGAGAAGGGTTTTGGGGTTTCTCATGTACATAACTAGCTAGATATATATCTCAAAGTGTATTTATCATATTATTATTCATACAAATTTTCACATTCTTTTATAAATGCTTATAATTTATATTTGCGCCTGTATTAATTTGGTTTCAATTAAAATTATTTGAAGTCAAGATTTAGTATTTTAATTAAATTAATAAAAGCAACAAATATCTAATTTAACTTCCAATTGTTATAAATGAAAATAAAAGTAAGATTAAATCTAACCACAGTTTATATAAAATGACATTTTTGTTAGGGGACTTTCAGGATCATGTATTAATTAATAATAACAGTAAAAAGCTTCTTTTGTAATACCAACAAGAGCTAAATCTGGAGATTTTCCAAAATTAGAAGATACTTGATAGAATCTTAAAATTTTAATAAATCCCTTTAAATAATATTATTAGTATATTTCTAAACTATGCTTTAAGTTTATCAATATCATTAGATTTTTTAGCTTTATTATTTTTTTTTTATCTTTTTATAATTTAAAATTAGACAGTAATTAAATTATTTATAATCACAACTTTTTAGTCATTTTTTAGTAAATCAGAGTAGTTTTTATAAGTAAACCCCAAAGCTTATGTTTGCAAAGAAATACTATAAAAATAAAATGTTTAGTTGATATTGATAAATAAGTAAATTAAAAAGGCCACAATTTAACTTATTATGAGAATTCTATATTATTAGGTTTAAAAATAGATTCATAAAATTTGCCCAATATAGATATTGCGTTCCATGGTTATTTCTACGAAAAGATAAATCCTTAAACAGTATTGATTACTTATGAATATAAAATTCAGTAAGTTTTCAGATTATTTTTTTTTCTCAAAATTCCAACTTTAGAATAAATCCTCCTCATTGAGGGTCTAAAATACATTCTCTTATATATAATCCAAAGCTATCTGGACGACTGCAATTTTTTCAAAAATACATGCCTTTGCGTTTCACTCTCACTTCATTGAACATTTTGTAAGAATTTTAATTATTTAGGGAATCATAATAATTAATACAGTAAAATGTATTTATCATTTTTATAATAATTGTATTGTTATTTATACATAATTCTATAATTTTTAATCTTCAAAATATAAAGCAACCGAGAAATATTGGACACCATTTCTTGATTACCTTACATTTTTAAAATAGTTTAAGTCCTTTTCTCCAATTTTATAAAACTTATTACTTAATAATTTATATAATTTACTATATAATTTAAACTAATAAATGCAAGTAAATGCTCTATTGTTTTAGAATTAATGACTTTTCATTTTGGGTTAATATTTAATTAATTTATTCAATTATATATCACACAATATTTATATTTTTTATTTTATTCAATTCATATTTATTAATAATATAATTAGGGATACTTAAGAAGTATAAAATAGTCCAAAGTTTTTAACTATTAGATAAACTATAATTTATTCTACAATTTCATATAAATACTTAATTATAAGCATTATATAATTAATTTTAACTTAGTTGATTGACTAGATATTATTGTTTTATGTTTTAGCAGTAATTTTAAAATATAAAGATCATAAGAATATGTAAAATTATTATAAATAAATTGTTTATGCTTAAAAATGATTTTTATCTAAATAACTAAGCAATATATTGAATCATGAGTTAATCTTTATTGATTAATTTATAAAGTATCCTATTTATTTTATTTTTTACTAATTCTTAATATTTATGTGTTTGTTGTTAACAAGACAAGCATGATTAAGGTATAAGGGCCTTGGATTTTTTTTATTTTTTATAAAAACCATTTTTTAATAGGCTTTTTCCTGAAATTCACTTAAAAAGGCGGGTCCACCAATTATTCTAACCTTATTATTATCATTATATAATGTTTTTATCTACATAAACTAAATAACTGGATGAATAGCTGCTTGTTGCTATTCAAATCCAAAGGGTTAAGGAAGAAGAGAGATTTTCTAAATAGTATATTTGAAAAATTAAGTGGTTTTTGTAATAATCTAAATACTATAATTAATATTTGAAAAATTCCATGAATCCAGTTCATAAGCGGGATCATCTCGCTGAATCTTTTCCAAACTAAATTGAAGGAAGAAGTCCTAGTAACCTTTTTATATATTGCTAAACTCCTATAAATTAGAGTTAAACAATGATATTTCAAATGATTAGCTATCTCAACTTCCTGGAAAATGCGATATGATTTTTGAATATTATGAAACTGAAGCTAATACTGATGTTGGCGACAAAATAAAGGGCATTAAAGTGTTGAGTACAAGGGAGCTCAAGATAGCACCAAATTCAATTGTGCAAGGGAGTTCCTACATTTAAACAACTCTTTTATTGTAGCAGGAGGATTTAAATGGCTATTATAAGACAAAGGATTATAGAAACTTTGTGAGAAAATTCAGAAATTATAACAAATCAAGATGGCTATAAGCAGCAGTGAAACCAATTTGCTTCTCTCTGAAAATATAAACCAACCTTTACTATTAATAAAATACAAAAGATAGGGAAATTTAATAATTTAAAATACTAAAAAAACTGGCAAAAAATATATATTTAAATAATAAATCATATTGTAGAATCAGAAATATGAAATAAATAAGTGCATGCTTAAAAAATGGAATGAATAATTAGAAGAAATGTGTATATATGAGCATTATTATTAATTTATTTATATTGATTTCTTAAATTATATGTTATTGAACAGCTTAGTATGAATAAGTTTGAAATAGTTTATTTAACTTGCTCAATTAATGTTTATTTTTAATAATTTTACATTATTGAGTAGTTCAAATATCTCAGTTTTGATGACCTAAATTCTAAATTATAATAAAAAACATAAATTTCTCAGAAATATTGAATATAAAATATCCTATTAGCACTTTAAATCTCAAATATCTTTAAAAAGTTATCTTACTTTAAATTTATTTGGTAAGGAAGGTTTTATATTTAAATTAAAGATTATGAAAAATATATTACGTTATTTGATTACTTTAAACAATTTTTATTTTTGAGTTATTTATGATTAATAAAAGAAGAAATGAATGTAACCGAATTCTAAATAACCATGAGCTTGCTAGTGAATCAATATATATATTTCAAAACCCTATAAATTATTGGCTATTAACTGATGGACAATTACTTTGAAAATTTCAAATAATCAAACTATTAACTAAAGGTACAGATCCTTCAAGAAATTTTGGCCCTAAATATTCAATCAATTATTTTGTTTCTATAGCACTTCGAAATGGTGAATGAACTTTAAATCAACGATGGGTTGTTCTCCTAAATAACAGATTTGATATCAAGCAAGTCAAATCTTGAATAATACTTCAAAGTTTGTTTCTTTTAAGCAGCCCTTGACTTCTATTAAGTGTAAACTATCAATCTGAAGATGCATTTATATAAGAATTAATTCTTTTAATTATCAGATTACTTAATGCTAGAAAAACAATAGTCTAAGCTAACATGGTATTTGTTACTGAGGCTGCATATCCAAGTAAGCAGCTTGCTGTAGTCTAGAAGCTAAACGACTCTAATTCATGCATCATTAATTTTTTGGTTTCAACATTGCACTTCTTTTCAATTGACTCATAAGTCATCAAACTAATACCAAGTTCATTGTTTATTGTGAATGTGACTTTTATTATCATGCTAAAGCAATATTGTTGTTTGAATCTTATCAGAAACATTCCTGTAGATTATACAGAGTACTTTGTTTGATTATGAGCATTATGCTCAAAGCCTAATTTAGAGTCCTTAAAAGAATGCGAATCATCAACAAGGGCAGCTTAGCTTTCATATAAAAGCAAGAAGTCATCGACAAACCCTCAATGCTGCATTTTATGAAAGGCCTTGCTCAAAGACTGCAAAGCAAATATCAATAATGGGTAGGGAAGATTGAATAAATCAGAAAAGTTTAATAGTTGATTGTGAATGCTAAAGTTGAGAAGAATGTGTCGTTAAACACCATGCTATTAATAACTGTCCCAACACTTCTCTGAGATTGAGAAAGTTATGCAAATACCAAGGGCTATAGAAGCCTTCTCTGAAAAGGTTGTTAAGTGACCTTCTATAGCTATTTAAGAACGAAAATGAGTCTAGCGAATTTTTATAAAGATTCATAAGTTTGTCTCTAGAGGACTTCTTACGATTAAGTGCTGAATTAGAAAAATTGGAGTAAAAAATTAATTTTAAACTCTATTGTTCTCAGGTCTTATGCAAAATTTTTACTTGTGAGAATCTTAACAGTAATCACTTCATTCATTTTGGGATAGGCAATTTAAAGACTCTCATATCCATTGAGATAAAATAGGAATATTTAGGGAATAAATTGATTAATCAACTTTCCACATGTTTGATTTTAAAATTATCTAACGCAGTTTTTTATGTATAAACCTGTTATTTTGCGATAGAGTACTCTATTTATATTAATTAAAAATAAATAAATTAAAACGAATATATCATTACTTTTATTTCAGAATGCATTAAGTATATAATTAGAATATATAAAATTATTAAAATATATAACTAATATACACAATATTTGAAAACTTAAAATAATGATTTTTAATTGAATTACAAGTTGCTAAGTTTAATCTTTAAATAATTAATTAACTTTTTTATGTAGCAGTAATAAAACTAGTGATATATTGTTATGATTAATTAATTTTTAATCAATTTAATTAGGATACTCTATTGTAAAACAAGTTTTTAATTAAAAAACTGGGTTTAATTAAGTATATAAAATATATATTTATTTAAATAACTATATCAAACATGTGCAAAGTTGATTAATCAATTTATTCCCCTAAATATTCCTGTTTTGTCTAATTGCTTCAGCTATCTTTATTGCCCTTAAAATTCAAAGATTCATCTTTATTGTAAGTAAAAATGATCACTTAGTGTAAAGAGATTTTAAAAGGTAGAAAGTAGAGAGTAGTCATTAATGCTATGCAACTTAATTACAATCTTAAATTATTTACCAAAGACACTGGCTTCTATTTCTATACCTGACACAAACTAAAGAAAATGCAAAAGATGAGGAAAGCCATGAATTTATGGTAGCAAAGCTAAGTAATTGTCGATAAGAACGAGTGGATAATGTTCGATAGCTTCATTTAGACAATAATAAATTCGTTTGTTTACTTTTAACTAACTTACAAAGTCATAGGGTTTTCTAAAAGTTGGCTCTTTTATACTGAAGAAAACTGTATAAAGCAAGCTTTTCAATCCATGCCAGTAGTATTCACCACTTTTGATAATCTTTTTGGGTATAATAAGAAATTCAATACCCTGATATATTGGTAAGCACTAATTTGAATGAATACTTAGCAAAGATCAAAAATACTAAGTTACCAACTCCCCAGTGTTAACAGTGGCTTCAATTAACAACAATAAAATAGAGCTAGGTTTACAGAGATCAGGCTTCGACTTCAAAAGTTTGAGTCGAGGACATGTTGCCAATATCGAATATATGATTGAAGTCAGATATCTTATGAAGAATTCCTAAAAAGAATATGGTACGAATTTACTGAACAAAGCAAATGAAAAGGCATTGACATCCAATCCAATGATGATATCAACTAGAACATAGGTTCTTATCTCATCTTCACTGATGTCATCACTAAGAGGTCTGAAGAGCAGATAATAGGTAGGATTTGAAGACTTAATACTAAGAGCAAATGTCAAAGAGTTTTATATAGGCTCAACTCCAAGGATAATGCTCAGTAGCTGCTAATGAGTATAAATTGTTTAATTTACCAAGAATGAAAGAATAATCAAGTTTTTCTCTATAGGATTTAAAAATATATTATTAATAAATAATTAAAATCGCAATCCATCCCAAACGATCATTTAATTATAGTAAGAGTGCATAAATAAGAAAAATAAATATGATTATATAAATGTTTAAAATATGACATTTTGTTTATTACAAACGACATTAGACTTTTATTTATAAATAAATATATTTAATATTACATTTAATAAACTATAAGTTAAAATTAATATTAAAACAAATCAACTAAAGAGTTAAATTTATATATTTTTGATGATTTTAAATTTAATAACAATAATCTAATGTCGTTTATAATAAACGAAACGTCATATTTTAAGCAATAATAAATTCATATTTATCTTTCTTATATATTCCGCACTCTTATTTTAATTTAATGATAATTGGGGATGGAGTTCAATTTTAATTATTAAATTAATAATATAATTATAAATCCATTAGTGAAAAACTTGATTATTCTTCCATTCTTGGTATATAAAAGAATTTTTACCCAATAGAAGAAAAGCAAGTGAGATCTTATACTAGATAATAAATTTAATGTATAATCAAATTTGTAGGACAGATAAGAATTTGAAGGCATTGATATTATTGATCAAACTAAGAAATCTAAAATAAGATCTGAAAAGATTCCCATCTAAGATCCTGAAACTAGTGAAGTAAAGGCTAAAGTGAAGAAGATAGTTAAAAAAGAAGAAAATGATTTAATAGGAGAGAACAAGGATATCGAGGAGGCAAAGAGGGGATAAGAAGAGGAAATCAAAACTGAAGATGTGGCAGAGGAGCCAGAATCTCAGATTAAATTAGGGTTCTATTAAACTCTATTATAGAGTTAATTGTAGAGAAGATAATATAGAAGATCTTAAAATAAGTCGCGAAGTGCAAATATGGGGAGATCTCTTAAGAAGCAGGTATGTTTACATAAAAAATAGGAAAGGAAAGTAAAAGTAAAATGAGAGTGGTATGAAAGCTATATATAAAGCAGAACATATTAAGGACAAATCTAAAATAGAGTAAACTTGTTAGGAGGAGTTTCAGAGACAAGTTATTTATTGAAACTTACAAGTTGCATGAGGAAGGCACAGAGAGTAAGGAAACTTGGCTGAAGAAGGCTTCAAACTAAATAAGACACTTCAATAAAAAGCAATATAGATCATAGGAACTCCTAGAGAAAGGGAATCAAGAGAGATGATTTTAATCCTTAATTTATAAAACAATTCACCATATTTATGTTCTACTTATTAGTGTTGTCCAATGAATGGATAAAGATAGAAGACATTAAAAGTCAGAGCTGGAAGTTCTGTAATACCCTTCAAGATTTTGAGAGCCGAAGTCTTGCATAACTTGCTCCTTCATTTTGCGTCGATCAACCACTTCACTTTCCAAATTATCATGCTCTTGCTTCAGACTCTTTGTTTCTTATAGAAAGAGCTATCGGTCCGATTTCAAGGCCTTTCGTAATCTATCGCCTCGTCAATCTCATCTCTTTTTCTCTTCCTCTTAAATTAATTCTTCATAAGGTTAACAGCTTTGCCTTTTTCAGCTACAAATACAATAAATTGAGAGTAAACCTACTGCTGAAGTTGAGGCATCTGGTTAATGCGTCAACAAATTCAGGTATCATTTCAACAAAGATGTCTCTGCTCGGCTCAAGCTTCTCTTTCCGTTAAAGCATGGCATAGGGGATCATGTTGGAGACATCTTCAGTGTCAAAGATGTAGAGCATGCCGTAGATCCACTGTCTGTCTAAATGCACGCAGTCTCGCTCATCTGGAAGAAAGTTGAGTAGCCTGGGTATGTCTCGCGCATAATCGAGGAAGTCCTGGACTGTAACTCCCCTCTATGGTGGAATTGCGAACACTTTGACGACCTCTCTTCTGATATACTATGAAGTAGGTTAATATAAAATAGATCGACTACTTTCATTTTATTTCAGATAATAGACTTGAAAAAGTAAATGTTTGGCATAATTTTTTAAATATTCAGCTAATTGTTTAAAATAATACAGTGCATTAGTTTTATAAATTTATTTATTTATTTCAAATAAATTAATCAATATTTATATATATATATTAACTTTTCATTTTTAAATGTATGGCAATCGAGAAATATTGCCCAATTATTCTCGATTGACTAACATTTAATATTATAATATATTTTAAATATTTATAAGCTAATAACTCAATGATTTTTAAATTACTAATTTATTAAAAATACTTGTGTAAATGGTAGTTAATTAATGCTTAAATGTTTAATCTCATTCTTGCTATATTTATTAATTAAATTTTATATTATTCTACTAAATTATAATGTTAAATATTGTTTATTGTGATAGCTTAGAATATGATTAAAATATATCTAATAATTAAATTATATTAAGAATATCTTTGTAATAACTTTTACATTAGATAAACTATAATTTACTCATTATTTTACTGGATTATATAAAAAAATTAATTTTAAAAAAAGTAACGAAATTTATTTATCATTCATTTTTTCTTAATGTTTACTTATATAGATCAAAGTAATTTATAACTATTAAACTAAATAATATTTTCATATTCCATTTAAATTTCCACATTATTATTATTATAAAATTATATTTAAGCAGCTATATTATAAATAAGCTATTTTTACTATATTTTTTTCTACAGTTTCATATTCTATTTGCAATTTTTACCATTTGGTTAGGTCAGGCTTGGGTAGGAAGACCCGACTATCCTATGTGAGAAAATTATAAGGCTCTTTCTTGCTTTTGCATTTCTGGGCAAGTTTTAATACATTGATGTCTGTGATCTAGGTTTTTACATATTAATCTAATCGAAGGATGACGTCAGCGGCTTTAAATGCCAAAAATTGGCTTATGATCACAGAATTGTTGCTATTAAGAGAAGGTGATTCTCACTATTGTGAAATTCGTTCATCACAATCAGATTTCCGCTTACAGAATTCCAATCAGAACCAGTCCAAAACAATAATATTATGATCGGCATAAATCTAATAGAATCAAATTCTAATAAGTCACCTTCTAAATATATATAGTTTTTATTTTTAGTAGTAGAAATCATATTAATAGTCAAGAAGTTCAATTAGTGGTCTGAGCTCATATAGTAAAGAAGAGGATGATGAAAATTCTGCTAATTACATAACAGCCAATATGCTATACCAAAGTAACTTGACAGTAGCTGATGTTAAGAGAGAGGCTGTAAGCAATGAGAGATGATCAACTTTTACTATGACTTTTAGGATTTCTTAGAAGATGTAATATTCAAAAGCTACATTATTGATCTGAAAGTGGTTTATTAGGAGAGTAAACTCGGTGGATTTAAGGAAACGTTGCTAGATGGAGATGAAATAAGGGCTATTGGCTAGATGATTTATAAATAATTGCAATAAAATATGAGACTATAGAGAAAAGATAATAATATTATATATAATGAATAATAAAGTACTAAAGTTATGTAAATTGAATTTCTCTAATAACATAAAATAATAAATATAAACAAATCAAATTACTATACTTGCAACTAATTAATCTTGATTATTAAAAATGAATTTAATGACAAAAAAAATAAGTAATACTACCACAATATTTCTTTGAATATTAAATAATATGATATTGCAATTATTATATATATATATATTCATTACATAATTGGTAAGATTTTCAAAAATATAGGTAAATATATTAATTAATATAGCGTGAAGAAATGAAGAAGGAATACATAAATTTTTAATTAAAACATGAAACAAATTGAAAATGTAAATGATTTAATTATTAAAATCTAAGAAATAACCTTAGTTTTACTATCATTTTGTACTATCCACTATTTTTGATTAATTAGGTTATTTGATTTTGATAGAGTAAAGTTAGTAATCTAAGATTTACTCATTATTAATATTATCAATGTATTGAGTAAGCTAAAGTGCATTTTGTCAAAAGTTTTAAAATATTTGATTTAATTTATTTTTAATTAATAGGCTATAATTGCAATTATAAAAATAGCTTAATCTTTAAATTTTTATCGATAAATTAGTGTAATGCATGAGAAAGTTTATTTAATAAATTTAGAAATAAAACCAATGAACTTTTATCTAAAAATAAACTATCATTTATTCAATATACAAATGGTATAATTAAGATAAGCTAGAGATAATTTATATATAAATTTTTTAGAAATATTCAAATAATATAACTAATTTAAAATATGTAATGCAATCGAGAAATGCTCGACAACTTTTCTTGATTGCCTTACATAACGTGAACAAAGCAAAAAAATTAGAATCATTTAAATTAAATATTATAATTAATCAAACTAAGTTGATGTATTATTACTTATAATTTTACGAATATTTAAAATTTTTACCAAATCTTAAGCAAACAAAATTAAAATATAAGTGCATATTAAGTTATAAGTCAATATTAATTTGTTAGAAAAGTTTAAAAATTGAATTAATTATACTTTTTGATATAATGAATTCAAACTTATTCGTAACTTAATTAAAGTTAATAAATCATATATTCTAGAGTTTCTTTAAGGTAATAATCAAAAATATAGTAAGGTATTTTAATTGCTTTAAACAAATAAAAATGCTTGGTAATTGAGAAATGCTCGACAATTTTTCTCGATTGCCTAACATTAATCAATCAAATTTAGCAAATTTAATAATTTAAGATTTAAAATTAAAAATGATAGTGAATAAATTAATTTATTTCTTGAGCAACAACTTATTATCATAATTCTTTTTACCAATTCTATAGAATACCAAATGTGCGTAGTCGAAATATTGAGCCTTAGGAAGTATTCGAAAGAGCTGATAAAAGCGAGATAATGAATTAGATATAAAGGTATTGGAGAACCATAAGCAATTAAGCCTCGCAGAAAACTCAAAATCATAAAAAGGAAAAGGAACGACAACAGAAGGAGTTGAAGTGGGCTAAGGAATCCTTGAGAATGAAGAAATCTGAAAGATTATCTTGACAGCTTATTTTGGATAGACTTGGTTTTTTATACTACAAGCTAAGGAGATATCTAAACAATCCCATAAAGAAAGCTTCATTTTGGAATATCAAGTGAGTCAATCGAGGCAAGTGCAAAAAGCTGCACAGCATAGCGCGGGTTCACATAATGATCATGCTTACTTGTGACTAAGTGCCAATATAAATATCAGACATCCAAAAGAGTATATATTAAAAAAGTCAAACTTCATTTCCATTAGTAAATGACCTGAAGGTTTCTCAAGAATAAGCAGATAATGATTTATAAATAAGTCAAGCAGACAACGAACGTCAATAACAACAACAGCTGCAAGCTTCAGCGCTAGTATGCTACCTAGTAGATTGTGATCTTTCTGAATGAAAGTAAAAGGATAATCAATAATGACGAATCAGTGCTGAAATTGGCCGATGAGAAGTCCAAGGGTTGAACAGTTTTTATGTTAAGAATGGAGAGAAAATATTTTAGAGGCTGAGCTAGATGAACTGGATTATTGGAGTATCAAGCACAAGCACATACCAGCATTCCTTCATGTACTTCTTGTGCAAGCTCAGCTCACATTGTATTAGATTGACTAGTAATAGAGATAGAATACGATCATCATGATCGATTACGATCCATGCCACAGATCCCAGAATGTTATTGCACAGGACGGACTACTTAAGCTACACATATTGTCCCTAAGTCTTTACCATTACAGGCTAGCCCCAGAAGAGCTCATGTTTTCAAGGATCAAAAATAGGGACTAAAACACTATCAACAAAATAATTCCATCAAAGTAAGTTATAAGGTTTTGAAGCATTTTGGGGTTGATCTGAATACATGAAGAAGTTAGGCATTAGCATAAGCAGAATAAATTAGATATTTCTCAAGAAATGGTCTACCATATATACACATCAGCTTAGGGATCTATGATAAGTACAAGTGAACCCTATTTGCCAATTTTATCATAAGAAATAGAATAAAAACCTTTAAATTAATGTATGTCTGTTAATTTTAATAAATACTTAAACTTTATTATTTGTTGATCAATACTTCAATGATGATAGAAATATTATATTTGTATTGATGAAATAAATATTATATTTGTACTTAAGGCAATACAATACATAAATAAAATAATCTAAATCTTGCAACATAACAGATGGATTTCTTCTATTGCTAAAAGCTAAGACAGGGCATTTACAAATAAAAATAATTGAGAATAATTCAAATTTAATATAAATCTTACAAATATATATTTCATTTGAAGAACAATTCAAAGAATACGAAACATTAATATATATTATAACAAATTTATTTTTGGTTTCATATAATATAAACATTTTTTTGTATATTTTTTAAATATAAAATAATGAAGCTATCATTAGCAGCACTAATGCATTATTTTATATATTAAATTAAGATGTTTTTAAATATATTTTAACCATAATAATATATAATTAAGATATTGTATTTATAAATAAATGAATAAATCACATTCAATGAAATACTTAAAAATTGAATTTACTTATTAAATATGCTTAAATTAATATTATCTTAATTGTGTTGACGAGGACTATGATGACGAAGATGATGACGACGGAGACAAAATTGAAGAAAAATGGAAATTAGAGGTTCATCTTGGTACTGATGTTGAAACGTGCCTGGCCTAAATGAACGCTAACAGCGCACCACTGGTAACAAAAGCAGAGATAAGTGCCAGTGGCTATCTTCTTGCATGTCTTGATGTTTGAAGAAAAAAGGTAATATAAATCATATTAAAGTACCATATCTAATATTAATAACATAATAAATCATACATTTAAGAAAACATTAAATTACCTTGAAAGAAGAATGTTTTTATAATTAAGATCTCCAACAAATCTTGATTATTCTTCAATTTCTATTAAATAGAACTAAATCGACTAACTTTAAATTTAAACTTATACATTTAGCATTTCATTATAAATATTTGTAAAATTGTAATGTATTAATTTTTGCAAATTCAAATCTTAGATCATATTAAATTTATTAAAATGAAAATAAATAAATCTAGATAGTTTTTTATATATTTTCTTGTTTAACTGTGGCATTAAGATAAATAATTTTATTGGAAACTTTTTATTTTTCTATGATATCTTTTATTAATATACATTTAATGATCTAATTTTTAATGTATTCTTGACTAAATATTAATATATTTTGAATATTTTAAATATTTTAAATTAAATTAATATAAATTGCTTTTAATTTATTCTTTGAGTAACAATTATTTAACTTTATATTATCTTTATTACATAAATTGAGCATTAATTTTGACCTTTACTAGTTTATTTTTTATTTGTTTGAGGTATGTAGGTTTAATGCATTTATATTGTGTATGATTAGTATATTGGGATATGGTCAACCTATAATCAACATTGCCTACCCAAGCGGACAACCTACAACCCAGGGAATATTTTTGTTCTTTAAGTTATAATATTGGTCTATGAAGAACAACAATAAGTCAATAAACAGGCATATCTAGAAATTTTATGAATATTCTTTTATTAATATTTGAATTTGCTTGTACTTTACACCTATAATATTATATGTTTCAATATAGCTGGAGATGCATAATAGTTATCAACTTTTTTGTTTTAAGTTCAGGCTTATACTAATTTTATAAGTTAAAATTTATAATAATTTATAATTTTATTGATAAGATTCGTTCAATGATGAACCTGAAACTATTTTTATAATAGGCATTTTATTCATAATAATAATATAATTCATTAATACAATACATATACCTGTAGATTTATAGAATATTACAATATAATACGTGACTTCTAATAATTTATTTATATTTTATTAATAATACATTTGTAGCTAGTTTTTAATCAAAATATTTCCATCTATCAATTATAATATTATTAAAAATTTGACTTTCTTATAGAATTAGTCATAATAAAGAAGTGGCTAGGCAAAGTCATCATTACCAACGTTCCATATTAACTTCCAATAAATCTTTGAAATAAGTGGCTGATAAATTATTTCTTAACTTTAATTAGCCACATTTCTACAGTATAAAATATTTGAGCCAAATCTCCCAACAATTATGAAAAAGAATTTCTCAAATACAACAAATGCTTTTAAATACTTAGGAGATATTTAATCTCTCTAACTCTGGTCTTAGTATTAGAAATTGTTAGAATTCTTTCACAATACGTGCTCATTCTTGAAATTTATGTTTTGTTCAAATAATTAGGAGTTTTTTTTAATAAGATGATGAGCAGTGCAAGGAAAAACATCAGAAGTAGCTAAGAGAATGGGCAGAAATATCTTAGCAATCAACCCACTCACCCATCTTACGAACCCATGACACCACCATTGCCCAAATTGCTAGATAAGAATTTCATCCAAAGAGAGTTGTTAGCTAATTTAAAGTAGGAATATGCAGCAGTAAAATGCGTTGAGGCTCTGCCAAAATAAAGTTGAAATTAAAGCGGCCACCTCACAGACTGTAGACCCAGGACAACTCAGCAACTATAAAAGCAATATTTCTCAAACATGTTTGAGCGTAATATAATGTAAAAAAGTTCCAGCTTATCCAAAGATAGTATGAGATTATTATGAGTATACAAAAAGTTGTTTTCGATTTTCACGAATTGAAAAAAATTGAGATATCTTCACAAAAATTACTCTGCTCATCTGAACAATTGATTATCCGTAATTTACTCAGCTTTTTCTATCACTATCCTTAAGAAGGATTTCTTTTAAAGCCATTCAGTTTAGACCTCATGGAAGATTAAGAGATATGCTTGGGCTTTTGAGTTATAGGAAAATGCCTTAAAATATGCCTATATCAAATTTTCGACTTCCTAAGCAAATTTTCCAGCAACTAATTACTGACGACTTTACAACAATTCTTGTAAAAAACGAACGAATATGTAATCAATTTGAGGACATAGTGGTAGTGGCCACCAAATAAATGAGGGTTATAAATTTCCCTATATAAATAGAAGTCTAGTTTTATTGATACACCGTGTCAAAAATATAAAAAAAGTGAAAACTAGACCAGTGTTTGTTGCCATCGTTGAGCAAGAACCTCCCATTCCTCCGTCTTCAATGGTTTTGGAGGCAGATATTGATATTTTCAAAGAAATTGATTTCTAGCTAAGAACAAAAAAAATCCAAAAAATATACAATCCACACTCATAATTTTAAAGTATAAGACAAAAGTAAAGATTCTCGTTGACACCCTTTTATCAGTGACAAAAAATTTAAATTAATAAAAATGTCACAATTTTCAAAACTTTCCTCACACGAACAAAGCAATTTCAAAATCCTAAGTATGGCATAAGTTCACAAAATTACACAATAAAAAGGTGCCAAAAGTCATAAGTATAAGCTAAAACAGCAACATATTTAATGTGGTCCTGATAGTAAAGGTTTTAGCATTTGCAAAAATACGGAGGCTTCAGTTGGCTAACCTTGATAGTCAAGAATATTAAGAGCATAATTACGGTTGCTTTAATGTTAAGGTAATTGAAATATGAGATTCCAAATTTTAATTATACCACTGTATTTCGTTTCTTAAATAAAGAAATTGAATATTGGGTATAATCTACATAAGAGATAATTAAGTGCTTTAAGAGATTGAAGGGCAAACACCAAAATGAAAAGTGCTTGACATGGACTTTTGTGACTCTCAAAGATCCTCATAAAACCTTCATCTCTACTTTAACTGCTCTGTAAGTAGCCTACTATTGTTCAACGTGCTCTAAATAATCAGAATACATTTTAGAAGATTTGCCCCTAAAAAACTGCAAAAGTGCAGTAAAACTCAAAAAATGATAAAATTATGATAATTTTAAAATAGTGTCGAATATGATCAAAAGAGCCAAAATTGGCATATTCTTTTTTAATTTTGCTTGAATCCATTATTTTTATCCAATTTGAATAGTAATCTTAACCTTATTTAATACACATCACAATTCCTCAACTTTACTTATTGCCATTTTTGGATTTGCTTACTAATAAGTAATGTATATAGCCTTTTTAAAATCGGTGATTACATGTATTGGTTATGCAGATTAAATTGGTAAGATTACATAGCTTTATCGTTATATTTATTTTAAGGTAAAATTGTTTTATATAAAATTCTTATTGATATTCAGGTTAAAATTTGTAATTACATTATTTTTGGAGAATTATAATAATACATATAATTAATTTCTACTTTTTGAATATTGCAGTTATTAATTTTATATATATTTTTAATTAAATAGTTGAACTAAGTTTATAAAAGTTATCATATTTTATTATTTAAATCTACCTTTTTTTATATTAAATATGATGATTTAATTATGTAATATAATTAATTTAGAGGCATATTTCTTGATTAATTAATAAATATTAAATACACAAATTAAATTAAATGTTGCTCTTTTTTGAGAGTATATTTCTTTTGATGATGATAACATTGATAACAAGTATTTTTAATAAAAATCTTGAAAGTCTATATAGAAATACTTTTATTAAAAATAGAAAAAGTTTTTTTTAAATAATTTGAAATCACTAATTTATTCATTATTTAAACATTTTATCCAATATAAATTAGTGATCATTAATTAGAAAAGAAATTATACAATTAATTTCATTATTGACATAATTAATCTAGTTTGTTTTCTTATGCTTATTATACAATTCTATTGCTTTTAAAGGAAACTAACCTTATATTGGCATTTACTTATATGTTTCGAATGAGAATTATAAAGTATAAACTAGAAAAGTTTGATAAAAGTGGCGAATAGCATATCGACTCTCTAATAACTTATCAACAGTTCTAATAAAGTCATTGAGAACAGACAGTAGTAGTTCAGTTTAAAGCAACATGATAGATAGAGAGAACAAAGCAATAAAGTAGTTATAAATCCAGAAGACTGCAGAGTATTCTCATGTTTGTGGGAAGCCATTTAAACTCTGTGCTTGAAAGTGAAGCTTTATTCTAAATCTTAGCTAAGGATTAGATGATATAGATGAGACAATGATGGTTTTCAATTGGTATAAAGAATATGCATGAAAAGATATGGTAGATCTAGAGGAAAATGCTATAACAGAAATGAAGAGTGAAATGCTTTTTCATATTCTGAGTCAAGAACTAGAATCATAATTTATGAAATATAAGACTCCAAATAGACTATAAGGAAGAAATAAACAAGTTAGATATTGGCGATTTTAAATTCATCAAAGGTACAAAGGATTAATTAAATTTATATTAACCAAAGAATAAAGGATTAGTAATTTATTAACAATTATGAAATATTAAACAAATTCTTGAATTAAATATCTACATAATTATAGTTTTGCAAGAGAGTATAGCATTGATAGTTTATATGACTATAATTTCTAGTAAAATAATAATCCGAATTCATGCTCATAGATTATAATTCTTTTAAACTATTACTTTTTTATCAAATAATAAAAAACTTTGATAGATGAAAAGATTTAAATTGGCTGAAATCCTATTATTCAAAATTTTATAAAAATGAATTATAATTTATGACATTTTCTACTCTAAAATAATTATATGGTTTATAAATGAACTTACTAATAATCAATAAATAAGTTTTAATAATATTAGAACTAGGTCTAATGCATTGATCATTTAGCTCGTTTTATCATTAAAGACAATGTTAATGATTATTTCTTATATATATATATATATATATATATAACTTTCAATTATCTGTATTATAAAAATAGATCCCTTATCACTTATTTTTTTTTCTAAGTTTTAAGCTAAATTCATTGAATATAACAAAGATTTATCAAAGTTAGTGATCAACTTATTAAACGAACGTCCTTGACTATAGCATAAGTTTAATGAATAGAAAACCATGTTACTGAAAATCAAGTTCTTAATATCAAAATGTGAGTATATACAGATTAATATACATGAATGGTAATCTAATATTTAAAAGTTAATAAACCAAGTATGGGAAGATAAAGAGCAGCAATGATACAAGCACGCTTGTTAAAATTATCAATGATTTTGCTCATTTTTATGTTGATTATTATTAATTGCAGTTAATATTTACAATAACCATTTACTAATACTATAATAAACTTACCCCATAGTAGTTAAATTAATATATAATAATTAAATTAGAAAAATCAATTTATAAGAATTTAATCAGGAGGAAAGAAACAGCGAGAAACAGATGGAAGCGTAGAATAAACAAAAAGCAGAGAGAAAAAAACTACCAGTGTACACAGAGAATGCAGAACGAGCTAGACAATAATTGCAAATAAAAACTCAAGAATATTTTAATATTTAAAAAATCCAAGATGCTCAAGTCATTTATTTTAGAAGATGAAGGATGGGTTAAGAGGAACGAAATATTTGCTGAGCAGCATAGATTCAAAAGAAGAATTGAGACAATTAACAATAAAAGATAGATGCCAACTTCGAACATTAAACTAAAGATCTGCTTATAGAACGATAGAGGACTGAACTCTAAGTTAAAGCAAGACCAATGCTAAGGGAGATTGAGGTCAAGAATCCCGATTTCATAGCACTAGTAGAAACAAGACTATAGCCAATTGTTGGATTGAACAGTCAAAACATTGCATAAAAATATCAAATGAAGATCATAAAAGCCCTAAGGTAATTCCTGACAAGAAATATACTGAATGTAGAAGGCTACCCACTGCACGTTATCACAGTTTACATACCACCTTACATAAAATAATGAAATATAAAAACTATAGAACAGAGTGATTTTCATGATAAGATCAATAAAAACCAAATGCGATAAATAAAAGATCATAGTAATGGGAGATTTCAATTTTCACTTAAAAGATTTTTGTGAGAAACTCAAAAAGGAAGGCTTATAATAATCAATTCTTGGGGAGATAATCATACGAAAGGTAACCAACTAGACCGATTATTCTCACCTTTAGAGACATTGTAATTGGAATTCGAACAATTGAGTTCAACAGACCACAAATTAATACAAGTAAAACTAATAGTGAAATATTAAGAAATTGATATGAAGATTGCGGACAATGAGAAGATAGTGAGAATTTCAGATGTCAGGAAGTAATGTTGAAAAACATTCATAAAAGCGGGAAAATTGATACGATCACAAGACTTAGATCTCCCAATAAGAAGATGCTTCAAAGATTAATTAGAGAAATAGAGCAAATAAAAAACTGGTGCCAGTAACCACCACATTGGGCAGTTAAGAACAACATCAACAATGGGAATAGCTTGTACCAGGATATTAAATAACAGTGGAATGAAGCGATACAAGACATGGAATACTACCTAGTTAGAAATAACTTGAAGGGTTTCTTTTACATATTCAAGCGACTTAGGACGAGCCAAAAAAATCGCAACCAATAAAGGGGTTAACAATAAAAGGAGAGAGAGAGTCTAACAAGGTGAACAAACAATAAAGAACGTCACAAAATTTTACAATAAATTGTTTGAGGACGACAGGAGTAAGAGTGATTAAACAACAAAAAATGGAATTTGGGGACATAGCCATAGTGAATGAACAAGTTTAATAGTACTTTTATTAAGCACAGGATGTCCTGAAGTGTATTGCAGAGTGTAACTTCAACAAAGCAATAGGCTAATATAGATTTTATGCAAAAATGCTAGTAAAATGCTAGCAAAATCAAAGAGCAAGAGAAAATATAAAATCATAGAATATGAAATGGTAGAATACTGGAAGGTTCTCACAATACTTTTAAGAAGAGTGATTGGTTATACTAAGCAAAATGACATGGAGGCCAATACCCATATATTAGTACCAATCTCGGCGAGCTCAAACCTTAACAAAATAATCGAAAAGATTATTGTTACAAAATTCTGAATAAAAGAGTGAATTAAATAAACAGGAAATTATTGGAATGGATTGAAAGAAAACAAAAGCACCCATTTAAATTTAATCAGATTGCTAGATAACATAAAGGTCTCAAGGTGGAAGAGTAAGAACTGAGTGGAGTATCTATTCCTAGACTTGCAGAAGGCATACGACTCCGTCTGGAAGAACAAACTTTTACATTTCCTTCAAAAGAGAATAGAATCGGAAGAAGATAGCAAAATTAGTCTAACTTATCGAAGAATTGTACAAAAACAATAAAATAATCTCTGAATGAGAATAGATGAATGCATTGAAAGGAGTTGCGCAAGAGAGCAGAATCTCGCCAATGCTTTTTATTATATACCTACAATATCCTTTACACTCACAATAAGAATTAAAATCGCCTATTAATCAAGACGAACTTATATCATCAGCCAATGATGTTATCATCAATATAAAAACCAAACATTAATTGGTGATAGTAATCGTAAGTTTTAAGGAAAAAGAAAAGACATTTAAATTGATGCTTAATTTTAAGAAAACTTTCTACTTGCGCGATGCGAAAGAGTTTAGTGATATTAAAGAAGTAGAAATTATAAAAATAATAAATGAGCTATAAAACTTGGATATTAACAAGTAAGGACTTTTGAAGAGAACATGGGAAAATATTTAGAAAAAGACACTATTCTACTAAAGTTTTACGAGATCCAATAAACCAACAATTTGCGACAATATGATGGTTGTGAAAATTTAAATCACTGGTAATTTACAACTACACGCCCTTTGTTGCAACTGGGTATGTGAAGTTGGAAGAGATTGACAAACTAGAAACACAACTAAAAAGGAAAGTATTCAGGATACCAAGAGACATATCAAACAAAATAATAAGGAATGTCACTCAACATAAAGACAATAGAACGAGTGTCATCATAGAATAACTAGCTCAGAAGAGCATAAAAAAGTGAAGTCGAGCTTTGATCCCAAAAAAGAGAAAGAGCAAATATAACATAGCAAATTCGAATGACAAAAATGAAAGAAGCTATTCCTCAAAAAGAGAGTAATTGGGTCACGATGATGGCGATCTGGGAAGGACTATAGTCAGCTACGGGATAAGCAATTACTGTAATGTCAACATGTTATTTGTAGACTCAAAACAAAGAGTTATTGTATTTTTATCAGCGAGGCAGAGGACCCCACAAGATTCAACAAACAATTAAGGGACAAAAGAATCATCGATCTAGATGATAGGGCTCACAAATAGAAATTATCGCAAATATGCTATGGATTGACTACAGAATCAGAGGTCTGGAGACTAAAAGATATTTCTAAAAAGTCAAAACTGTTTAGAATAACAAATATTTCATTGAAACAAGAAATACGAGTAGCCAATGATAATTATATGCATGATTGAAATGCCGGAAACATTCAATTATCTAATTTGAGATAAAATAAACTGAAGTTTAAATCGCGGAAAATTGAGATATTAATAACAAATTTCAAAATTAAATTAAAGAATTCAAACTGGGGATATAATAATAATTAGATTCAAGATAAAAAAGATTCAACAGATGGAAGAACACAAAGATAAAGACCACAGCTACAATTAACGCTATGGGAAGCAATTCATCGTAGGGAACTACAGAGATAACAACTGCAGCAAGAAAGCTGAGTTTTGGTAGAAGGTAAAGGAAGTGAGATACTAACATTGCGACAGAACAAGGACCAGGAAGCTCTTGGAATAAGAGAGAATAGATATGCAAAAGTTCCGCTAAACAAGCAAATGAGATTCAAAAGTAGACATAAGATTGGATAATCGAACCCCAGCAAAAAGATTAATAAGACCTAAGCTCAGAGAACTCAGCTAAATACTCACATCGACGGCACACCATGTATCCAAGCAGATCAGATGGAGTTAAAAAATCTGATCGACCTTTCTGAAGTCACTTGCTAAGGATTTGACAAGATTATTCACTCGAAAAAGTGATGGACCCCACAGATTAAAAAGACTAGTGACAATCATGTGCTGCCTAAGTACAAAAACAAGATAGAGGAAGCTCTAGAATGGAGATTCAATGACAGAGAAGAAGCCAGGAAGAAATGACTCAAGGAATGGGACATATGGAAAGAGATATTACAAAAATATTGGAGAGAAATCAATAAGGAAAGTCATCATGATTATATAATTCCTGGAAAAAAATAGATTAGGATGGAAATGTTTTTAAGACAAGTAGAGGAGGCTTAGTTCAGTGAACTGAGGACCTCACAAATAATTAAACCTCCTATAGTCTTAAATGATAAAGGAACAGCCTAAATTGAGAATTGCATAGCCTCAACGAACTGGAAAATAGAAAATAGCAGATTCTGGAGAGATCATGAAGATGTGAAAAGACTTTTGACCTCGATTAGTTGCTAAAGTTCCATGAAGAACTGTAGAAACTGGGTGTTACTAAGAATCACAAGGAATTCAAGGAGTGTAGAAGTATTTGACACCATGAGTAATATCGGAAGTTTGGTAGTAATCCAGAAATTCTTACATCAGTTCAACGACTTATTAGTTGGCATGGTAGGCAAGGAGATCGAAGTGGACCAAATCTCGAGCAAGATCGAAATCAACTTAGTCACTGATGCTGAAGACTGTGGGCTCATGATAATCTTGAAAACAAACCACATTGCACATGAGCTATAAGTAGAGCCGATATTCCAAATCTTCTCTAAAGACTGTGCCTGAATATGTAGAGGTACTACCAAGCATTCAACCTAGAAATCGGCTACATGAGAATAAAGATTGGAAAATCAGGTATTGCCATCAAGAAGGAAGATATTGAAGAAATTACTTTTAAAAAGAGTATATTTATATGGTTATATGGGAATCTTGATAGAGAAACAGAATAAGATTACCAAGCTACATATGTGATGAGATGGTTCTGTAGAACAGTGTTTTAATGGATATGGAGTAACTCCCTGAAGACTAGGATGGATATTTTAGCATGGTGGAAGATAATGAAACAAAGTAGAAGATTATCTCTTTACTAGGAAAATGAAAGAGAAGTAATAGGACACTTAGGAAAATGGAAGAGGAACTAAACCAAAACTAATCTAGAACCCAATAAATGCAGTAAAGATCACTATGGAGGGTAAAGGTATCATAAAACTCAGTTAGAGTCATTGAAGGAGGAGAAGGTAAGTAGAATAGAATATGAAAGAAGAGTAGACCACTTAAATGAGGAAGAGACAGCAATCATGATCACTGAGTTAGAAAAGTAAACCTAGTAATGATTTACAATTCTCGCATTTAAGTTTTTGTTATTATAATCTCGAAGTTTATATTTTACATCAAGTTATTACCTACCTACCTTTTATTATTTAATTATTGTTTTTTGGAATAATAAATTTATCAAAGTATATTTTTAAAATATGATCTATATAATTTATTATTGAATTAAATATAAAAATTACAATTCATAACACATAATTTATTTATTAAATAAGTTAAGATAGTTAAATGCAAGGATAAATAGTTGCATGTAATTTTATTCTCAACAATTGCCTAAATTGACAAATAAATTTACATTTTTATCAATTTACCTGAAATTAAGAATGACTTTAGAAATAATCTTTCATGATAAGTAGTAAGCGAGTTTGGTGGTAGAAATACCAAAATATCCACTGCTTTAGCTGAGGAATGCTGATTGACAATGTGTTAATAGAAACTAGAAAGATGGTTAAAAAGTCGATTTACATGGTAATTTTATCCTGCAAAGTATGGATGTCACCTCTCAAATATGGGTTAATATCATTTTTTAATATATATTAAATTATTTATTAATATTTATTAATTCCTTTATAAGCTTACTTTGATTAACTAAAATCTTTCCTACAATTACTCAATTATATATCTCTTATTTTAAGTTACTTTTATTAACGATAGCAAAACAAAATTGGTTGTTTTACTTTTAATGATAGCTTGTTTTCATTATATGGTATTTCCCGTAGTTTCAATAATTGTAAAATGAATTTGGGATCATTAAGATTTGGCAATTGATGCTTACCACAGAAATTAAGATTCATTGTG